>VXBW01007716.1:17069-55073 GCA_013400375.1 Thinocorus orbignyianus
CGGCACTGCGCATGCGCAGTGTCTCGGAGTGTCGCCCTGCCCCTTTCCCCGGGAATCTCCATCGCCCTGTTCGTTCAGGGGGGACACGGTGTGGTACCGACTGGGATCCCGCCGCCCTCTACCACGGGGAGATTGCCTCACAGGGATTCCCCCTGCGGAAATTTGTTACTCTAACGTCTACGCAAAACTCAGGACACGCATCCGCCCTACGGGAGGGCGCTTGTTCACGGCGTGAGTGTTCGTGCCCTCCCCCTTGCCGGAGTCAATACAATACAGTTCTCCCCGCTGGGGACACTCCGGGATGGGCAGGGGGCGTTGGTCTCTTCCTCGGGCTGCGTGGTACCGTTGTGCTGTTGGGGCCGATCTGAATCCTCCTTCGTGGCACTGAGCCCGGGCGGTCGGGCCGCTCCCCGCGGAGGCAGGCCGGGCTGCAGCGGGCAGGCTCAGCCGGTAGCGGGGAAGGGTTTGCGGACCTTCAAACGGCCTCCCCGACAGCCTGCCCTCATCGGCGGGGGAGGTGAGGCGGGCACCGGGGCTGGAAGGGCTCGGGTAGGGCTGGAGTTGCCGGTTCGTGAGGGGAATATCCGTCCTGCTGGAGCACACGGACGGTCTTTCTGTAACCCCTCGCTGTTTTGTCTCCCCGGAGAGCAGCGTTGAGTGAATCAGTGGCCTGCGAGCAAGGGCAGGGACGGGATCGCCTCCCCGTGCTCGGTACTGGTGAGGCCCTACTTTGAATATGTTCAGGTTTGGGCCCTCTGGCTGTGAGAAAGACATTGAGGCTCTGGAGCATGTCCAGAGAAGGGTAGTGAAGCTGGTGGAGGGTCTAGAGAACAAGCCTTACGAGAAGGGGTTGAGGGAACCGGGGTGGTTTATTCTGGAATAAAGGGGGCTGAAGGGACACTTCACTGCTCTCTGCAACTACCTGAAAGGAGGTTGTAGTGAGGTGGGAGTCAGTCTCTCTCCCAGGTCAGAGGTGATAGGACAAGAAGAAATGGCCTCAAGTTATGCCAGGGGAGCTCTAAGTTGGATATTTGGAAAAATTATTTACCAAAAGATTTAACAAACGTTGGAATAGGTTGCCCAAGGAAGGGGTGGAATTGCTGTTCCCGGAGATATTTAAAAGATGCGTAGACATGGTGCATGGGGATGTGGTTTAGTGATGTTTTTTGCAGTGTTGGGTTGATGTTTGGATTCTGTCTTAGGTCTTTTCCAACCTAGATGATTCTACGATTGGTGGTCTTTCATCCACCGGACTTTCTAGGCTTGAAAGTTTCTATATACGCTTCTCACTGTTGCTTGGGAGAACTCTGCAAAAGCTCACCTTTTGGAAGAGCAAGTTCTAATTTCTTTACGTAGCTGGTTTGTTGAACTCTTTTGGGCAGCCTTTTGCCATGCAGCCAACACTGCATAGTCTTAAATGCACCATACCACCCATTTTAAAGGAATACTTTTTCAGTAATGTGGCGAAGTTGAGTGTGGCTGTTGTACACACTCAGCTGGATCTGGCTTTCTGGGTTGTTGATGGGTTTCCACATAATTCCTGTTTGCTCTAGCAAGCCACTGGAACTCTTGCAATAGAGTAGCTCCTAATCTTAAAGCATGTTGATAGGGATGGGCTGTTATTTCAAGTATTTCTTGTATCATGTATCTTGGTCACGCTTCCAAGTGAAAGTGTGTTTTCCCTTTTCTTTCAGATGAAAGCAATGGAAGTCTGTTGATGGCCAAAGCGAGCACCAACATGATCACAAGATGTACCAAGAGCATGGTGTGCTTGATGTTTTTTATGAAGTGCTTGCTGTATAAAATATTTACTTGTGAATTTTTAAGTATTTGCCTATTGACAAATTGAACTTTTTCATATGCTGTTAATTCAATTTTTCAGAGATGATCAGTTCTAATAATTAAATTTTTGCCTTTGTGTTGCCCATTCATTCCTGTCCAGAATGAATGTGGTGTCAAAAAAGGCAAACAGGAATTCTTGCTCAAACAGCTAAAGGAGCTGGTTATTTACCTTTCTCCTCCCTGTTTTTGCAAGGACAAGAAAGATTTATAGAAACTGTGTGGTTGAGCAGTTACGTGGTAGATTTTATGCTTCAGTCTTTTTAAACTAAGAATCTGACAGTTACTAAAAGAGGAAAGACTAAAATGATAGTGACTGCTTTTAGCATTGTTTAGCCATCTATCTATGATAACCTCCTACTTTTGTGCTGCAATTGATTAGTACCTAATATTTCAGACACCTGCAATGGCCTCTATTTTTTTTTCTATTGCAAAAAGATATCTATAGTTTCAGAATACTCCACTACAGAAAAGTAAAAATCCTCTTTAATGGAGGAAAAAATGTGGTTTGCATTTGCATTTTTGTTAGTTATGTCTGGTGTCAGAAAAGATAATAATGTATTCTGTTCTACTCTTTTGCTGTGCATAGAACAGACTTTTCTTGGTGCAGTGTTGAAAGTGTAAAATATACTTTAATACTGCTAGCAACGGTGGCTTTTCTTTTTGGGATGGTAAGGTCTGTTCCTACCAGAACGTTTAACACTACAAACACTTCTTACAGAGTTCTAGTGCGTTTTGCTGGAAGTTAAGCTTGCAGAGATAGCCCTCTGTGGTGAAAGCCTCTGAACCTGTGAAAGACATGTAAGAAGAAGTTACAAAGTGCTGATTGCCCTGCTGTCCTGCAGCTTCCTTCATGAGGTGAGTGACAGTGGTTTCCTGTGCAGCTATATTCTTCAGTCTTTCTTATAACGAAGCAGACTTTCTGGCGAAGTTCAAGAGAATGACTTTAGAGTAGAAATTTGAATTGAAATACTGAGTGAGATCAGTCTGGTGACTGTTCTCATCAACAAAAATAAGGTGGAAAACCCAGAATTAAAAGTTTGGGCTGAGTGGCTTATTAAAATCAGAGTATGGCTGCCAGGGTGGCCAAGAAGAGTCAGTGCTTTTTCATTCTGTTCTCGTGGATGATACTATGGTACGTTTCAGAATACAAGGACTGAAAATGTTCAAATACTGGTGAAACGCGATAGCTCAGAGTCTTAAAACGCCAAGTGCTGTTTCACTGTGAAGTCTTGGAAAATACAACACTGTTGGAAAGTTGAGTAGCACAAGTCAGCGTGAAATTCAGTGGTACAAAAAAGGCACTTATAAAAATTATTTGCATTATCAAAGATGTCTTCAATGCTGAAACTAGCTTGTGTAACCTACATAGCTAAGGGTACATAGTAATGACAGGTAATCCCCATCTTCAAAGGCAGGAACTACTTGGTCGGTATTGGAAGTGTGGTGTAAGGATGATCCAGTACTGAGAAATCATTGTGATAACTTACCTACATTTTAAGGGGTGTAAACTGTTAGACAGCCTACTCCAATTTTGTAGAGACTAAATCACAGGTGGAATTCGGAGTGCAAATTCAAGTTTCGTGTAAAACTGAAGAAATGGCTGATTGTCTTGTAAATTTGAAAGGGTCACAGTATTATACCACATGCTACCGGGTGATGTTCCTGTTGACTACTTTGTGCAGTACTTAGTGCAAGAAAAAAATGCTGAAGGCTTTTTTTAGCAGCAGTAGCTGACTTTGAACAGACTGGTTGCTCAAACATAGGAAAGCAATGATGAAGCATTGATTGAATAGAGTAGAAAGCCAACAGAAGATGTACTGTTCACACACTTTAAGCATAGTGAAGGGGAGGGTGCTGAGACACAGTGCACAGTGATATTTCCAGGGAAGGACTGTAAGTATTGTTCAAGGAAGAAATAAAAGTTAGGGAGAAGTTTCAGGAGAGTTGGGGTTGCATTTGGTACCCATTAATGAGTCTTTTGGATTATCCAGATTTTTGAGTGATAAACAATGTCTTTTTGCACAGCCAAGCTCTGCAAGCTAAGCTGAGTTGAGTTCTGAAGGAAGTTTGTGATCCAATAATTGTTCATGCTGAAGACAAATACTCGGAAGGGGATTTCCCAGCAGCTACCTGACTGGTTGATCTGGAGATAAATGTGTGCTTTTTCCTGGTGACGAGTTAGTCAAATAACTTTTCAGGGAAAATTAAGCTGAAGGTCGTTCAGTATTTTGCATGAACATGCACACATTCATACAAAAGTGAACTTGAGTGATACAAGATCCTCTACATCACTGTTGGCTTCCTTGTGGGAAGGAATGGAACAGAAATCTTCAGTGAAGTGATGAAATTCCTTGAAATTTGTGACAATGCCCAGGAAAATACTAGAAAAATGCAAGTTTCATGCATTGCAATGTGAAAATCTGCTTCAGCTGCATGAAAAACACAGGTGCGCTTAGTGCTTTACTGGTGCTCTCAGTAGAAAATGACCTAGTAAAATCCATCCCAGACCCGTAGCACCACAGGCACTGGAGAGTGCAGGGGAGGGGGTTACAAGGCTGAAGAATAAGATAGGCACTCTTGTATGAACGTGTCAGACACTGGGAACAGAAATGTATGTGTAATCTGCTGTGAGTAATGTATCTAATAACAGCGCTGCTACTTGTTTTTCAGAATAAAATTACTAAATCTCGTCTGTTGCTGGCTTGCTATTCTCTTAAACTGTTGTATGATGCCCATTATATTTAATCTCTGTATATGTATAATTATAACTCATATAATATGTGTACATAAGTTACTACTACAAAACTTTGTATTGATTCCCTCCAGCTGGAAAGTGTTAGTGCTGCCCACCAACTTGTAATTAGGATCTGAAATCTTGCTTAGATGGGCAGAGAGCCTCTCTTGCAAAATTAGATTTGGGGATTTTAGCTTTTGATTTTTTTTCCCAGAAGGATGTGGGGGAAGCTGATCGTTTTAACTTTGTGCCAGTCTCAGGGACCTAGAGGATGTTACTGAAAACCGCTGGGTGCTACATGTGTCCAATCTCACATTGTACTTACTTTTTTCCCCCTAGGAAGAACTGTTAGAACCAGCCTGAAACCAGTGGCAGTTCATGCAAGACTATTCCACAAGAAACAAAAAGCTGTTAAAGAGATGGAGTGTTAAGCCTGCATGTTGTAACAGAAGGTGCTTTTAACTGTATCGGTGCAGTGTCTGGTAACGTTTATGTGGGAAAAAAAATAAAGATTTATGTTACTGTTCTCAGAATTTCGATCTTGCCTGAGCTGTAATACCAGTTGCTTCTGTTTGACAGCTCTGACTTCCTCAGCATTGTGACTGAGTATCAATTCCCCATTTTGGACTAAAAACGTAGGGGCTATTAAGTGAGTGGGAGGTGACCACTAAAACTGTGGTCTTCTGTAGTACTTGGGAGGTTGGTTTTGCATAGATTTCTATTGTGGTGCGGAAAAGTAGAAACTAAAATTCAGCAAACCTGGGTTTAAAAATAGCAGGAAAGGTGTTTCTCCAACGTGGAAAACTGCAAGCTTCATTTATTGTTACCCTGATCAGCTGCTTAATATGGTACTTAAACCAAACTTGAAGTAGGGTGAAATACTGTAGGTATAACAACTGAAATTCCTGATTGTTTTTCCAGGAAGGCTTCTCATAAATTAGGTGTATGAGAAGAGCAAATGCTGAAATTGCGCAATGGCTGATTTTTCAGTACTGAATGTGAGCAAATTACTAATGCCAAGTCCAAGCATAAGTTAGTTTTTGGTTTGTCAAACGGGAAGGGGGTTGAGATGAGTAATTGATTTTTAGTGATCCAGCATATAATTACTTGATGCAGTTGAAAGCTTAGGGTTTCTTTTGGGGGGTTACATTCCCTGAAGATACCATCTGTTCAGGAGTTTTGCTCATGTGTCTTTGTTCTTAAAGTGCAAGACTGGCAGGAGTAGCTTTTAAGACTTTTCGGGGTTGGTTGGTTGTTTTTTTTTTTTAAACTCTTGAGAGCAGCAGCTCGTGCCAGGTTTTAATGATGGCTGTCTAAAATGTTAATTCTCTTTCAACAAGAAAAACTGTAGAATGTTAAGCTTCAGTGTCTAATACCTGTTCCGTATTGTGTAGTGGAACAACAAAAAAGTGAGGCAGAGAAAGGAGCACGAAGTACTAAAGCAGTAATGCTGGTAAACTTTGAGTATGGTGTGAAGCATCAGGACTGCTTTTTAGTTTTTACGAGGGGCTAACTGCTTTATTTTATTATTTTTTTCCCCTTTCTCTGTTCTACACGAACACAATGTCTGACAGACTGTTAAAGTTGATAGTATTAAAAAGCAGAAAGGAGGATAGATAATGAGGTGGTCATGGGGAGCGAGAGAACAAAGATCTGTGCCATGGATTAGTGTTCACCCCCCCCCTTCTTTCTGTTACTCACCTCCAGTGTTTTGTGGAAGAGGTCTCGGGATTAAAAGGTGCAAATCAGAACACAGAAAGAAAACTGGTGTGTTCTGAATTCTTTAGCTTTTCAGCACACTGCATCTGAGTTGACTAAGGCTAGCTCTATTAAACAGTCCTTACCAGTGGGTGATCTGTGGAGGGATTCTTGAATGTAAATCTGTTACCTCCCCTACCAAAGGGGCTTAGTTAAAGTAGATTTAACAACTGTATTTTATGAAGGATGTAGAGTACATTCTGTTATCTTCATTGATGAAACAGCTGCATAGTCCTAGCTATTTTTGAGATCTTAACATGAGAAAGTTGTATCTTTAAATTGCGTCCAGCTGGGAGAGCAGTGGTTTTCTTAACTTTCATATTGAGTTTGGCTGAGATGGAGTTAATTTTCCCTGTAGCAGCCCTCATAGTGCTGTGCTTTGTACTGGTATCCAGAAAGGTGTTGATAAAGCACCAGTGTTATGGCTGTCTCTCCAACATTGTCTCCTCACCAGGAGGCTGGGGCTGGGCAAGATGTTGAGAGGGGACAGAGCCAGGACAGCTGACCCAAACTGACCAAAGGGGTATTCCATACCATGTGATGTCTGCTCAGCAATGAAAGCCAAGAGAAAAATGGAGGGGAAGGTGGAGAGCAGGGGGAGCATTCACTGTTATGATGTTTGCCTTCAGAGCAACTGCTCTGTGTACTGAGCCCCTGCTTCTGAGGAAATGGCTGGACATTACCTGCTGATGGGAAGCAGAGAATAAATCTTTTGTTTTCCTTTGCTTCCACAAGTGCCCTTTTGCTTTATTAAACTGCCTTTATCTTGACACGAGGTTTTTTTTCCCATCAGATTTTTTCTCTGCCCCCCTGCCATCTTGCTGAGGAGGAGGGTGACAGAGTAGCTTGGTGGGTATCTGGTTGTCAGCCAAGGTCAACTCCCACCACAACTTGTGTCAAGAAGAGAAATTAAAACAGGAACGTTGGGGAAAGAGCATCTGTGTGTTTGGTTTGACAGCTCATGTAGTCTGCTGTTTTCTGGTGATTTTTAGCTAAGGAAGGAAACTTTACTATGGATATGCATGAGTATAAAGCTTATGCTGACAACTTTCAGCTACCAAGAAAAATACGTAATCTGGAGAAGCTGTATCCTCAAGTGGTTTTTAATTGCTACTACACCTGTTCTTACCAGATGGTGTTGCTAAATGAATCTGTGTTTCTGAAGGCTTTGCTCCTTTGTGTAATGTAAATAAGACACACAGGCAACCGTGGAATGCCCTAAAAATTCAAGTTTTACTTGACTTTTAAATAACCTGGACACAAGTATTGACACAGCCATCTATCAAACTCGATTTAAAATAAAACACACAGTTGCTTCATGAATACTTAATGTACATAGAACATACGCATCACATTTGTATGTTTATGTATGTTTTCAAACATCTTTCTACTTTTGAATTAAAACAGGTTTTCCCCAATGAAAATGTGCTATCTATTCAGTTCAAGATTGACCTGTATAAAGATGATTGATTTGGCAACTTAAATGGTAACGATTGGGTTTTTTTCCCCAACTAACTTCTTCAATATAATGAGCTCAATTAGAAGAGGAGTCGCAAGGTTAGCGTTACCGGTAAGAAGTGCAGTGTTAGAAAACAGCAGATCAAGACTAACTCCTAATGAAAGAAATCGGCTAACAAGCAAGGGGACCAGTACGGGATACACAAAAATGCTTTTTGTGGTGTGGTTAGCAAGCCCTCTTTATTGTATAAAATACACGTTTTGCAGAGAGGTATTATCTGTGTTGTAGGTGTTACTAATTATTAAGTGAGCGTTACCTGTTCCTAGCAGTTAGAGAAGTCCCAGAAGAGGTAAACGCAGAGGCACAAAGTTAAAATTGTTGGCCTGAGATCAATTCAGCAGATTAGAAGCAGAATTAGGATGAGAATGTCTCAAATACCAGTCCTTTGTCCAGTGAGGACAGGTCTTTATGGCATCCACCCCCAGGGTAAACTTTGCCTGAGATGGTTATGCATCTCCTGTCTTTTGCCTGACTCATCAGGAGATACAAGTATTTGAGACTGACATCCACTCCCAGCTCTGACACCACAAGTACCTCTAGGCACAGCAAGCCCTAAAAAAGGCCAGGGAAGGGTAGCAACAGTGGAAAGGGCAAGGTGTATCTCACAGGTGTAAGAGGCCAGCTGCTTGCAGATGCTAGTAGGGCTGATTCAGGGCTGCTGAGCATAGCTGAGACACAGTAAGTGCATTCAGTGATTGATTGCTTGTAGGTATTTCTCACACAAAAATAAGATCAGCGGAAAGGATGCCTTTCTTCAAATGACAGAGGAAAAGAAACTTGAAGGGAAAGTAGGCTCACATATACGGAAGAAGTTTCTTTATATTATTAGCCGACAGTGATGTCCTTGTCCAAGCTTTGCCTTTTTCTAGTGCTGACACTGAAGATGTAATAAATACAGGCATTAAGCTTAGTCTTTCTTTGTGGATACAAACCTGCATTGTAGTGGCCCAGACCGGGCATTAGACTCACTAAAACCTGCTTCCTACAGTCTCGTTGGAGAGAAGACCACTAACTCAAATCTAGGACTCTGTATAAATTTCTCATTTAAATGCAAAAAGTTGGCTTGATTACGTGACAACTCTCCTGTGACTTTGAGAACTGAAACCTATCACAATTAGTCTAGATAGAAGCCTATTATCTAATGTAGTGGGATAAGTAAAATACCACACACTTGGCTGATGGTATCAAGCAGCAATAGACAAAAGCCCATAGACAGATGACAACATACAGAAAAGCATGAGGTTAGATTTTTTAATTACCTTACAAGTAATTTTCTTCTTGATCAATATTTGAGGATTGGCAAGATAAAGACACTACGTACAGATAATTCTCAAATAACAGCAATGCCAATCCTCCTAAAGTAGTAGATGTGCTCTACTTGCCTGTGCCTGAGTAAGGAATGCGGAATAATGGTAATGATTTAGGAAGCAACAAATGGCAAGCAAGTGCATAATGCTCCAGCTTGGAAAGCCTTGAAGAAACAAGGAGTGGCTTTCATTGCAGACACTGTAGCCAATTCTTGTATGATTTATTATATTTCAGTAGTCTTCCAAAAGATTGTGATGCTCTAGATTAATCTGTATCACCATAATCTTTGCCACAATGATGGGGGAGGGGGCTGTGTGCTTTTTTATTTCTGTTTGGTTTGGTTTTCGTAACTGGTGTTCGTAAGAATACTACACAAGGTCATAAATAGATCTTAAAATATCACTTTAAATTGGACCAATGACAAATAAACTATTTAACAGACTTGAAAACAGCTTGAGCAAATACTTTAAGCAAAGCCCAACAATGTTCTATGATGAAATCCATAGTAAAATCAGAGAACACTGAAGAATCTCTATGAAAACAGAATTTTTTACCACAGAGGGGTTCTAAGCTTTTTCCTTCCCATAGACTTTTTCACTGAGGCTGAAGAAGCAGAACTGTCCAACATTAGTGATCAAAGAAAAATATTTATGAAGTGAATCTTCCTTCCCTGTCATGATGCAGCATCTCCTGACCTGCAAATGAATCCATACTGCAATAGGAATATAAAACTCTATAGCTATCACCATGGCTAGTAGCATCCACCTGACCACCTTGGGTCATGAAACAATAAAGAATCAAAAAATGAAGTGGAAACCTGAACACATATACCAGGTTTCACTTCTCCGTTTTGTTAGTTAAAATGTGTATTAGTAATCCCATGCCTTTTGTAAAGCATAACTTGGATGCCTTGTGCTCACTCTAGTTCTCAAGCAGTATAGCTCTTCTGACAGGGCTGCAGTCCCCTGGTATAGTTTGGGTTGGAAGAGACCTTTAAAGGCCAGCTAGTCTAAACCCCAAGAAGACAGAGGATCACTGCAAATCACTGAGGCCGAGTCTAAGGAGGACAGATGCTAAAAGGCAAATGAGCTACTACATGAGCTAAGATTTTTAATAAGTTAGCAATTCCAGAAGACTCATCCGTGTGCCGAGGACAAATGGGAGGCAGATGAATGAGTTGCAGCTATTTGTACAAAGTGATAGGACAGAAGAGCTAGGCATCACTTCACATATGTACTAGAAGATAACCCACTTAATGCGCAGCATCATTAAAACTTAAAATTCCTACTGTGACAACAGAAAAAAAAATGCAATTATCATACCTGAAATACTGCCTTTGTCATTTTATCATAGTAGAAATGGCTCAGAGAAAAGTATCAGAAGGTACTAACATTGATTTTCTCATATGAAAAGAGATTAAGGCAGACCTTGCTAATCTAGTTTTTTGTTGCAGGTTTTTGTTGTTGTTTTTTTTTGGTTTTTTGTTGTTTTGGTTTTTTTTTTTTTTTTTTAAAAAAAAGGACTATTTGCTAGCTGTCTAAAATCCTACTCTACAAGTTTAATTTAACCAGTACTTAAGTGCTTTGCTAAGCAGTCTTAATATGGTGGGTCAGTACATATCCTCCAGTTTTTTTCCAGTGTAGTTTACTATAAGGTGAGAGATGTATTTCTATGGTATGGAATGTTCAATTAAATAGTCCCTCTGCATAAAAGGACATTAAAAATTGGGAACACTTAAAACTGGCAAGGGAAAGTAAGTCTGTTTCACCTCTGGAACTCTGTGCTACAGGGTGTTACTGAGTCTTATTTTTGAGCTAAAACAGGTTGAGTCAACATTTATATTAACACCATGAACGTCTGTTGATGTGCTAGGCTAAAATAAACCTTGTAAGAGCTATCAGTCCTTATGTCTCAGGACATAAATTGATCCCCATATAAAATTGTGAAGATAATTCTCCCCATATCACACTCTATTGCACAATTGGCCAAAACCGACTATTTTGCTTCTCCTGAAGCATCTGGTCCTGATCATGTCAGTTAACAGTCATTTTTTGGAAAAAGGCTATTCAGTTAACAGAGCAGACCATAAAGCCTGTTTTGTGCAGCAAATTTTTTTTGTTCTTTTTTTTTTTTTNTTTTTTTTTTTTTTGGAAATGTAACTGTGATCATTCAGTTTTACTAAGACTTTTCTTTTTGGTTGTCTAATCAAGCAGTTTCTCCTCAATCAGTCACACCACTAGAATGGTACCTGTGGTAAAAGCATTGCTTGGCCTTCCCAGCAAGCAGGCTGCGCTTCTGAGTGTCCTGAAGAAATTGCTACCACGTCAACTTCCTTCCCTTGCACACACACACACACACACAAATTCCCCATTTCCAAAGAATAAAATCCATTCACCATCTTCGGTCATGGCTATCAAGTCTCCACCTTGAAGCGTGACACCTGTACAGTTTTTATGATCTTTGTGGTTGGTTTTCCATCGACATTGCTACTGGATAGCTGAGACGTTTCTTCTATTAGGCTGTCTTTAGATCCATTCTGGCTCTGAAAGGAAAAAATTAAAATGTGTTGTTGAAAAGGTATAGCAGAATTTAAATACCGTATTTTGATAACCACTGCTATGACAGCCTTAGGCTAAAGATACAGCAACAGATACAGATACAAATATGCATACACCAGGAATACTGAAGTCTTGACAATTATTTGATTAAACAGAAATTTTTCCCCTTCTTGCCTCCTCTTTCCCCTGCCAGCTGCTTCCCCTCTGTGCTATTTAGATTCATATTCCCTACTCAGGAAACGTCACGACTAATTATTTGATATTTAGCAAAACACTACAAGCAAGTGCTCACAAGGAATTAACAGCCATTGTTGTGAGGGCATCTGGCCAGAGGGAGAAGAGAGGTGTTTGTGGACACTGAACATTGTAACACTAATTCCTTCCAGGGCATGAATTTAAGCCACAGTGTACTGGATAAGAATAGAAATAAGACAATGTGAATTTTAAACAGGACATGGGTTACCTATTTTTACAAAGCACACAAACATGCTTAGCTATGAGTATACGGAAGTCCTTACATCAAGGATAGCTCGTCATTTTGAACTTCCATCACATGCAGGAATACAAATACCCTTGAACTTAATTCCTATCAAAGAACAGGTTGCAAGTTAGCTAGCCTGAAAGTGAAAAATACCTGCTTATTGTTTTAAAATTGTCTAAGCTTAGGTTATTTTAACTGCTTATAAGATAAAACATGGCGAGTTTTGCTGGTTGTATTCTGCGCAGTGTTCCATACCACATATAGTATCAGCATGTGGTTTCGTATACCCACATGTCAGATTAACAGAAATGGTAATTGGTATGGGAAGTTCTAAATTTTGGGTTTCCTTTTGTGTACTAACACAACAGACCTGCAAGTACTTTTTGGATATAATTTGCTTCTCATACTTTGAGCTTAATAAACCTATCAAAGCCAAGAGATATGGTACTGCAAGGCATGCTGAAAGCCAGTGATTACATTTAAAAAGACAAGTTCCAGCCTTTTCAGATTTCAGTAATGTAAAAAAACTTCACCATTTAGGGATAAAAAAGAAAAAAAAGAAAAAAACATAATCAAGGCTTCAAGCCCAAACAACAAAACTCTAAGACGACCTCTAAGAAGAGGTGAATAAATGATAGTAGGTTGTGATTACAACTGTATCCCAAGCACATGTGCATATTTTAAGAAACAGTGCAATTTCATTCTGCTCCCGCGGAGAACAGGGTATCATTTTAAGGAAACATCAAACTCAAACTGATTAAGAGTCCTCCAGTAGCAGAGGCACATGTTTGCAGGGGCATATGCTGCAGAACTACATGTACTTGGAAATAGAAACAAAGTGTAAATATAAGCAAAATGTAAAATTTCAAGTCACACTGATGCTGAAAATAATCTCAGCCAGCTTTAATTTTCACTGAAAAACAAAGACCTAATTTAAATAAAACAATAGACTCCTCCTTGTCCATCCAAAAAAGGAAAAATGCAAAGGATGCAAAACTACTAACCTGTTGAGACGGCTGGATGCTGGGACCTTTTGCATCTGAAGATCGTGTAACAGGTAGTGGAGGCACCAGATCAGTTTTTGCACTGGAATGACAATATTATAAAATGGGTATTGCTATAATGAAGTAAACTGTAACTATGCAAAGGAAGAATAACAAAAATGGCCCAGACAGCTATGTAGATCTGAAAAGCAAAATCCAGAAGGTTTATCACCTAACTAGACATCAGAAAGCTATCATGCGGATCTCAGTAGTCAGTAGGCACCTTCAGATCACCCCATCACTTTGCAAGAAGCCTGTCTCCTCCAGGTCTACAGTGGCAGCCCAGCTTCATGGGAGATGGGTCTCACATGAAATCTTGGGTGCCACCCAGCTAAAACTAACCTCCCAAGTAAGTGATACCATCAGGGGACTTCTTTTGGTATTTAAGGCCTGAGAACTGAGCTGTCACTTTTCCATTCATAAGTGCACCCTCAACAAATCATTCTTTGAGGAAAGACTGATGCACCCGTTGCTGAAGAGGGTTGTATTTGAGTTTCCATTAAACAAATTACAGAGTTAATACAGATGATGTCTTAACTCTATTAAAGATGAAGGTATCTGGAAAGCAACTAATGAGTTCTTAACCCTTAGGCAACTTCATGATCTGCCACTGAAAAGCAACAGAGGTTGGGGTTTTTTGTTTTTTTCAGGTTTTCCCCTTCTGAGTGAATCAAGCAAGTCTCTGTGGCCCAGAATAGACTAGAAATGTTTTTTTACTTGTTTGAGTCGTTTAGCTCTGAAGACCTACTATTCAGAGGATTGCCTGAATCCTATGCCAGCAACTAACCACATTTATGCCACTTCTAATCTAACCATGGTTTTTGAACAACTTTTAGGCCACATTAAACCAGTACATTGCTAATAACCACATTCACATACTTCACTTCAGACAGGACAGATCTTTCACCGTCAGAACACTGGGACCGCCGATACTGACGGTAGCTTCGAGGGGAATGTGAATGCCTAATACGGATTGGGTCGCCTTGAGTCCTAAGAGAGACACAGAATTCACAATGGCAGGTTAGTAAACCAGTTCTCTGGCACAAAAACATAAATTCAATTGCAGACTGAGAGATTCTCCCATTTCTTATTAGAGTAAAACAGATGGCTTCTCGCACTGGCTGAATTTAAAAAGCTGATGCTTTTCTTATGAGTCAATACTGGGAATTTGATCTTTAAAAGTGCAAAGGTCACAAACTGGCATGCCCTTATTTGAGAATGAAACTATTTAAAAAAGATTCATTAATATATGCAGCTTTAACATCAGCTTTTCTGTTTAGTGGTGTTGTGGAAGCACATTACAATGCAAACCAGGATCCCATTTCTGCCACATGCAGCTGCTTGCACTGACACATGGCATCCCAAACGTGCAATTATCAGCGCAAAATAGATGTTGGTTCTTAAGGAAATAGCTAATGCCCTGGCAGCTGCCCATGAGAAGCAAGGAAAGGGGCTGAATAGGTCAAATAATGCCTTAGATGATCTGAATAAAAAATTAAAAGGAAGCAGAAGTTTAGGAAATAAATGGATTTGCTAGTTTGCATTCAGTTCTCTCTGATTCTGTAGTGTGTAACATAACATAGATTGATGGACTTTTGTATTCACAAAGAAAAATCATGATGTAAACTTACTCTATTTTAGTATATGGAATTTCTTTCAATTGCTCCTCAGACAAGCCAGATGGATCCACAAGCTCCTTCCTAGAAAGGATTAAGCAAAGTTAAAAACACAACAGTAGCTACCAACAGCAAAACCATTTTTATTTTTATTATGCTAGGTTTAAAAGATTTACTGAAACAAGCTGCTGTCAGCCCTGAGGCGATCTTGACATCAAAATAGGAAACCTATTAAGAAATGTGTCTAACCACCTTGATTGCTTCAACTGCGTGTCACATCCTGTTCCACCTTCCTCTCACCTCCCTGCAAATCTGATCTTGTTGCTTCACAATATATATATGAACGTTGTGTATACTGATCATCGAATACGCTGTGGGATAGCTAACTATTTTCCCAACCGGTAGTTCTACAGAATAAAGAGCCTCATCCTAAAAGTGTCAGTATTAACAAATAAGGACATTTCAGAAGCCACAGAGGAATACATTTCTAGAATGCTGTATTCATCTTTAGTAATTCATCTGCATACAGTGGTCATCTGTATTCAGCACACTCAGCAATCTGCAGTATCTTCTACATATAGAGGTTATTAACACCCGCATAATTTACTGTCACACATCACTAAATCAGGCACATAATACCTTATAGACACAGTGCTGGGGATGTGAATAACTGCATTAGAGGCAAACCAAGCAGTCACCCAGAGCCCACAAGGGCCATACTTACTGAATATGTCTCCACAGTTCTTCTTTAGCTTGTACATCTGGGCTTCTCCTATAAATACCAAGAAACACAACAAGGGTAGAACTGTGAAAACCATCACCTGATACGTTGCTGTTCAAGTAATTTTTAACAGCACAGACCCTGCATAGAAATCATGGTAACTGTAATCCACCAGTGACTTTGATTTTGAGGTTTGTTATCTCAGAAAATGCATTAGCCCTCACCACTTTATTTCAACTGAAAAACCATTTCTTGAATGACAGGTTATCAATCACAATTCCTGTTCTGCTAGCTTTAAGCAAAAGTACGCATAAAATATAAACATAACTTCCCAAGCCAAATCAGTGCTTTGCTTCGGCCACCCCTTATCTGGCTGAAAACAATGTGTTTTGGAATAACACTTTTGTAAAAGGCCCTCAAAAATGTCCTGCAGCTCAGAGAGCCCTGTGTGGGCAAGAGGAGGGATGGGACAGAAAAGGCTGACACATCAGTAATCCCTGACCATTCCCAGTGAGTACCACTGGAGAGGACCCAGTGCTCAGCTGCAATCACAGTACAGCCTCTCACTTTCTGGTGATTTTGAAGACGTGTTTTCTGCTCAATTCATTTGCTTTTGTGATGTTGAGGACAAAAACCCATCAATAAACAAACCAAACCAGCAACCACACATACTCTACACAAATATTTTAACAAGTATTTCATTCACCGATAATGTACTCAGCCAAAACTGTAATTTCCCTTTTGCAGACATAGAGGTGTAGTAAAGTAAGCCTGAATGGCATGCCTCACACTTTCCAATGAATTACAGAAGATACCACCTCCAAACTAGATCCTTTTTATTTTTATTTTTCGTATCCTATTTTATTGCAAAGTTAGTGCAAAACCACCACTGTTGCTGAAGTTGCAAGTAGAATTTACCTAAACCCATGCAGAGAAGTATACTAAATTAGCAGTTAACACAGTGGCAGGGACTAGGTTTGCATGGAGAGACCAGATAACTCTTTTCATTGGGATTATATAAACTCGATGTCAACAGCCAGACTATTCCACACTATCTGAAATGTGAGACATGCAACTTTTGGACAGATTCAGCATGCAGAAATGCTCCCACTGAAGTCACAGCTTTTAAAGATTAAGTCTTACATCATCAGATCATACAGCTCGCGCTTTTTTCCCTTAAACAAAAGGGGCTGTCGTATTCAACAATTCTTTTGGAGTGATACAATCCAAATCTAAACAATGATCAAGGAGGATGCCGAGTCCTGCATTTTAGCTTTTGTTAAATCATCTCTCCCCTGCTCAGTGTTAGAGACTATCAGAAATAATTCCAAACTGGTTTCTAACACTAGTAGTTTCGCTGTTTTCTTGTTTCACTGCTACTGTGTTTGGCTCATTTCTAGACTTCAGCCCAGTGATAGTGTCCTATATTGCAGTAAACGTTAGTGTATAGGCAGATTATTTAGGGATGGTAATATTTGGGGGATTTTTTTTATATTTTGCCAGTGCAGAAGTACTGGGAAATATTTATTTACTGCTCTATAAATACCAGAGATAGACAGAAGGGTGAGAAACAACGTTACGTTTGTGATTCTCTAGTGGGACTAGCATGAATTAATCCATAACCTTCTCGGGTTCCAAGGTGGCAATGGTTTTCCAGGCAGCATGTCACAGCTATCCCAAAGTATTCCTGTCCTCTGACAGAGCACTCTGCTGTCCACTCTGAGTGCTCAGGTCCTGATGACGGCACCAGCTATGGCCTTGTGTAGCTTGCAGTCTGATTCTTATCAGTGTTCAGAGCTGTTTGCAGCTTTATGTGTTTGGGCTTATTACAATGCATTTAATTTTTTCTGATTCTCACTTGTCCCACCTCCTCTTCTCCCTTCTTGCATTTAATTCTCCTTCTCTCCTCCTTATATCTGTCTATGCTGGTTTTACCTCTTTGATGCAGTGGCTTGGTATGCAGTAGCATTTAATAGCCTTTTCCAACCCTCAGTTTTGAATTGATTTCTCCTTCCATGCAACCCCCTCCTCACAAACTAGCAGCTGCAAACCCCGCATTCACCCTGGGGCTGGGAAGATAGGCATCCTCCTCTGAGGCTGAATAATCAGACAGTGGGGAATGTGAAAGCTCCCTGAAAAATGCCAGCTTCTCCAGGGAGGCTTTGTAATGCTTACAAGCCCTACTTTGCCTGAGGAAGCAAAGCCTCAAGGTCGCTCCCAAGCCCAGGATCCCCACAAAGCAGGGTATTGTGCACATCACTGACCCATCTGATCAGCTCATGGTTTTTACTTA
The DNA here is from genome assembly GCA_013400375.1 of Thinocorus orbignyianus. Classification (NCBI taxonomy): domain Eukaryota; kingdom Metazoa; phylum Chordata; class Aves; order Ciconiiformes; family Thinocoridae; genus Thinocorus; species Thinocorus orbignyianus. Next base: position 34,943 of record VXBW01007716.1, read on the forward strand.
TTCGTGGAAATACAAGGGTTCAGGATGTGGTCTTGAGTCTCATGTATCATCAAACATCATGTGAAGCCTCACCTACAGTAAGAAATATTAATTTGTGGGGCAGTGTGGAAAGAAAGTGGTGAAATAAGAAGTCATCTTCATTTCTCCATTTTCTAGGAACTGTGCCTCCTGCTTTCTGCAGCCGACACCAGGCACTGAATTCTGTAGTCCCTGACATTCTCCTTCATTCTATCCCTGCAACTACACTAATAAGGACATTCATTGTAAAATACCTGTTTAGCAATATGGCATCCCATGGGGGAGGGGAAAAAAAAATAATAAAAAAAAAATTTAAAAAAAGGGCTAAACACAATAATTCCCCAGAGCAAACTGCTTTTATGAATTCCCATGCTGACATTATTTATTTTCCATCTGCTTAAGAAGTGTTACCATACTGAGATAATCTCACAGCGTTTACACTAGTTAAATCCCCACAACAGAATATCCAGAAATATGATACAGATGAAGTATCTTCATAAAAGCGTTTTCATTCCAAAGGCCTATTCTTTTAAAGGCAAAATAAAGAAAAGCTAACAAAAATAAAGGTTTTGTTAAAGTGAAATGTAGGTTTTACATATACTGCACAGGAAATTAATGCTTGTATCTTTCTTAATAGTCCACAAGAAAGAAATCCTCCTATTAAATCTTAAAACCAGATCATAATCCCTCTTTCACTTTGTTTTCATGTTCTTACTGTGAACTCATAGTTTTGACATATAATGTATACTCAGATTGTCCTATTGCAGTATCTGAATCAATAGCTCCTGGACAATTTGTACGCTAATCAGATTCTCTAATGCACAAGAAACCTAAGGGGAATTCCCAGTAAGTGATGAGTCTCTAGGAGGTTTTTTGTGTATTTTTATTTTGTTTTCACAAGCTTGAACAACTCTACACATTAATGAGGTCTACATTACTTTTTGTGACTGCATCTGCACCCTTATTAATATTTCAGTTTGAGTCATAAATGGTAAATTTAAATAGCCATGGAATTTTAATGGCCATTCTTCTTAATTAAAAAAAGCCCTTTGGCTACACAGATGTTTTACAGGAACTCTTGAAAATAAACCTTGTAGAACTAGAATTGGGAGCTCTTTTTATTTGTTGATTCCTTTAGGAGAAAGAAAGGTCAAATTCTTGTTAAATATTTTTATTCTTAAAACCAAGGAGCCACCACCTCACCACCACCAATGATTAATATTACTTATTATCAGTGAAATGCACTGTGCCAGGCATAGTAACAAATATTTCAGCTATTACTTCACACTTCCAAAGAGAGCCCTAGTTAAGATGACTGCAGTAAGGAACTTCACTGTACACCCTAGTGAACCACATTTCCCTTCCCTCTGACCTGCATCCAGTCATGTAAGCAAACAGCTGAACCAAACTAAATTAAATAAACGCTCTCACAACCTACTGCAGTTTAACAGCTAAAACACCCTTTTACTAAACATTTTTTTAAAGCGCCTTGAAAGGATTTCCCATTTTACTTTTTTTAGTTCCCACTTACATATATTAAGGACTCCTGCCATACTTGGGAGGTTTGGCCTTATTTCACAGTTCTGGAGTTTGCTTTTTTAAAGTGAAGAGTGAGACAAAAAGCTGGAACATATTCATCAATAACACAGTAGGAAAAAGACATGAGAAGCCACCCAAAGTCTTCAGGATTTCCTCATTTGTTTGCTTCATCTAGGACCCTTCCTTGCTCAGGAGGATGCTACACATTTGCATTTTTATTAATAGTAGTACAAATAAAATGTAACTCAGAATGTCATTGTGCTGGAAAAGCCATTTCATGACTAAAGTTAGCCACAAGAGGGAGCCCCTGCTGTCTAAGCAATGAAATTTACTTGGCCTATGGGAAAAAAGTTGGCTGTAAATTTAATCTAACCCTTATTATTAATTCAGTATATTTCCTAGTTTACAGCACTTTCTGCATAGAGTAAAAAAATGTAAATCCAATTTAATATGCTATATTTTGTGAATGCCATACAAGTGAGCTTTAATATTCCTGATTTTGAGTAATATATCATTGTATAATTACACCTAATAACATTTGACTTTTGTGCAGCTGAAAGTGAACAAGTCTGTACAAAGCCAGTTAAAGTACAAATTCCAACATTTGGAATTTTAATGATAAATTCTATTTCTTATAAAAGAATGAAAACTGTACACTATGAAACTGGAGACAGAAAAGAGTTCTAGCAACATGGGCAACTGAAAACAAAAAAGTAGATTTTAATACTGTAAACTTCAATATGGATTATGATTTCAGTTGCCAAAAATGAAATAATCCTTTAAGGCATTATACAGTTTCTCTTAGGAAGTCTTATAATGAAAAGTAAGGTTAAGAAAAGACATTAAAGGGAAATACCTGTGCAAGTTACAGAGGTCACACCTTACACCATCAGTATCAGGGCTGGCAACTTACCCATGTTAGCCAGACAGGGAGGGTGAGGACACCGTTTCAAAGGCTGAAATCTCTTGCCTTCTGTTCCAGTGCCTCAGAGCTGTTCTCCTGGCAATCCTCACCCTCCTGGCCCTGCTTTGCCCTGCCCTGCCTGCCAGGCACGATGACGCTGACACTGCTCTGGGTGGTTGCTTGGATGGCTGATTACGCTGGACACAAACATGATACAAAACAGTGTATCTATACCCCCAAAACATAACATTAGAAGAAAAATATAACTTAAAGGAAATTGACATTCTAATTAGGTTGAGAAAATTAATTTTAGGAACCAACAGTATCACCATGTCTAAAACAACCATCAGCTGGAATGGCAGTGCCTGACCGCACAGTTCCATCCTGACAACAGGACGCAATAAATCACTGTCTGATGCTTGTCAATGGTAATTTGACATGGAGGCATCAGCAGCTGGTCTCATCTGGAATAATACCACAGATATTATGTGATTAAACAGGTGTGCATGCATTTCACAAATATCACCTATATCACACAAAAACTGGATGTCTTCGCAGACTTGCTGCCTAGAAGAGAGGAACTGCTGTCCCCGTTACAGACCTAATATTCAGTGAGCCCCAAAACCATCCATGACTCTATCCAAGGAGATGGGGAGAGTTCCTGACTAGCTCTGGTACAAAGCCCTTCCTATGTCATCTGTGACCCCAAATTCAAATCACTATATGAAGGCAGTTTGACCACAAAGACAAATCTGCTGTTGTGAGAACGTGCCATGTGAAAGTCACCATTCCTCAGCAGCTGAGGGACACCACCACACTGAAGACACTCCTCCCGCTTTTTAACATGGCTACAGCAGCCTTAATTTTCACGTCAAAGAGGGTAAGGGTTACATACGATCGAGATCTGTGCCTGGATCGACGGTAGTTTGGATCCCCCTGGTTTTTCTCCTTTTGTCGCCGTAGCACAGCTTCCCACTGAGGAGCTGAGTCAACCATGTCATTCTCTTGCCGTAATCTGCAAAAGAAGTAGCAGGAGCTTAGTCTGCGGTCTCTGATGCAGGATGCTCTGAGAAGCAATGAGGTATTTTTTCCCCACAAAAATCCAGCTCCTGCAATGCAATATTTTAACTTTTCATCTAAATGCTAAATTTTACTTAATGTTCCCAAACTACATTAAAATGTAACAACGTATATGAAAGAAAACTCACTGGTTTGTTATTTAGAAACAGCACAATGCAAAAATGAAATGACCCATGCCTTTAAAGAACAGGCCCACAACTTGAATTCATCTTCCCAGCCCAAGACAAACATTTATATTTTTTTCTCCTGTTTACATATTCCTGCCCACTTCATCTACAGCAAGTGTAAACCCCACGTTGTCATACCAGGCCCTACTACTACAACTTCTCCAAATACTTTGTTGCAGTATGCAAACCTTCCTAGGATCCAGGGAAAATTTCCCAGGGATGGCCTTGAGAAGTTCCCTCTTGGACTAAGAGGTGTCTTAACCTTAACCTGCAACAAATCCAAGGATACATGCTGATCTCCCCTGCCTCTGCTTGTGTGCTTCTAAATTACACAACATGGTCCTATTTCTTTCTTTTTTTTTTTTTTTTTCCTAATTTGGTTAAAATCCATGAATCCCTTATTGGAATGTAGTACAGATTAACCAAATGTCAAAACCCTATAAATTCAGCACAATAAATTCAGCTATCAAGCTAAAGTAACTACAAGTGATGTGCCAACATTTGGCCATTCAAATTTCTACAGATGCCTCCCTGTCTTGAGGTTGCTGTTACGAGTAGCATGATGAAACGCTAAGGTGAAACAAACAGACAGGTTTTGGTCACAGCATTGAATTTAAAATTCAGCAGGGTTTTTGAAACAACCCTGGAAAATACCACTCCAAGAGTAGGTTCCATGATAGGACAGTATGACCAGTTTACCATGGAATCCAGGGGAGCTTAACAAAAAACGGGAAGACTGACAGGTAAAACAAACAAACCAACCAACCAACAGAGATAAAGGGATTACACTGGAGACATGACTGCCCAGGAAATGCAAGCATGCTGCTGTTGTCGCTCTTCACTGCGTATGTACCTTTCTCATTAAGTTTTGAATGGTATCAGGCTAAACTGGCTATGCAGGCTGCAGCTTCTCCTTTAATCAGATCTTTCACATGCATAATGAATTTTGACTTGTATCCTCTGCTACTGTAAACAGCCGTAACTCTACCAAATAGCACTGAGCATCTGGAGAAGATGGCAACATCAGGTTTTGATTTCTAAGCAAGTCTTTTTAAACCTGTAATCTGGTGACAGGGATTAACATAAATTTCTATCTAAGGATTTAGTAGAACTCACACAGCATCAAGTAATGAACTGTGATTTTCATCCCAAATAATCCAATTTATGGAGACAGCAATCACCACACATGGTATAAACACCATCAACTGCCTCACACATACGGCAGTCAGTTCCACAGAAAGACATGTGGCTGCCAGACCAGCACTGCTGCCATGGGTGGTGGGTCTGCCCGCTTGCTGGTACTTTGCTCCACCTCTCCCCAAAAAAACCCTCCTAACAGGTCAAGTAGACAGCTGTGGTTTGAAGGAGGCATTCAGATGCTTGCCATGAAATAAGCAAGAGCTACTCATTCTTCTCAGGAAACCCACACAACGCAGCAGAGCACGAAGTTCATACTCTGGCACAGAGCACTTGAGACCCTGCACCTCGTGCTTGAAACCACACTTCCACAATGACCACAAATGACCTCTTGTTAAGCGAGTAAACACATCATTTCTCCTCAGATCCATTCAGCTAATGGAAACCCTTGGGCCTAACAGGGAATAAAACTGCAGTGACAACAAAAAAGCATTCTTCCACACAAACAAAAGTCTCCCTGTTTTAAAGATAAAGAAGGACAAAATAAAGGAAGAAAAGATTTCAACACTTTGAAGAACATAATAGCTACCAATAGTATTTCAACAATTCAAACATCACTTTAAGATCTTTTTTCAAATAAAATGTAACGAAAAAAGAAGAAAAATTCCAAACTAAGCACTATCATTCCTCAGCAGCATTACTATTAGGCAGTCACAGCAAAGAAAGCCTAGTTTGTCAATGCTGGGATAAGTGCATTAGCATATAGGCCTCTGGTTAGACCATGCTGATCCCATCATGCACAGGTTTTAAGTCTTCCTTAGGCTCCTTCTCAAAATATGTCTCACTGACTCCTTTGACAAACATCGAACCTGCAGGAGTCTCCATCTTCCTATGATGTGGTCACAATCTTAGATGATGTTTATACATTGATACCAGTAAGACTCTACTGCACTTTGGACATGGGGTCAGTCGTTCCCAAGAATGACTTTAGCACAGAGGTGCCATACGGTGCTACCTGTAGACACTTCCCCTGCATCTACAGAAGGTTGGTGATGAGCAACAATGCTACAGCACAGCACTGCTCTTTTGTAGGAATACAGAGAAGGAAACAACTCTTCTGCCAAATCTGGGACCACTGTAAGATGAGAATTTTTATCCCTCAAGTTTTCTCCGTTCTGTTGTACTACAATATATTTCTCTTGCAATACCTTATATGCAACCTCAAGAAAAAATCTGAAACTGAAGATTAGTGTCTGAAACCACTAATAGGATCCTGAAATTAGTAGGATACTACAGCTTTCATGTCTTGTAAAAAGCCACTGGAAAGTTTCAATACTATTTATTAAAAGACCATAACATCCGAACTGTAGTCAAGAGAAAGCAGAAGTCTGAGTTAGGAACTGTCAATCATTTCATACTTCTGAAATCAGCCTTGCTGGTATTGATACTGTTCCTCTAATGTTTCAGTTTTCATCACATGTCCATAGTGTAATCCCATTCTACTTCACCATTTCTTTCCCCTCTTAAATAAATTGAGTCTTATACATATGCTCACCTTTTTTACCTGAAATAACCGATGTGAAAAAAAAATCAGGTTTCCAGATTTTTTTTAATCTTTTTTCTTCTCTGTCCCCTACAATGACTTTTGCTACATCTCTCACTGAAAAATATCTTATTTAACTTCTTATGTACTTATCCAACTTATTATTTATTTTACATCTACACCTTACCTTTTTTCCCCACACACATACTCATACTCGTATACGGTCACATGCTCAGTCATCTGCTGCTGCTTATGCTTTCTTCATTATATGCCCTTCTACTAAACGCAATTATTATTTTCCTGTCATTGTTAATAATCATATTGACTTTTTTATGTATCTAATGCTGCGTGGCAAGCTCAGTCCTGAGCAATGCATTCATTTATATCCAGGTACTTCATATTTCTACTCTGCCTCCTTTCTTCTGCTTGTAAAACACAGCAGTATTCATCACTGTTATTTATCTTTTTGAGCAAAATACCAAAAATGTAAATATATATAAGTAGCATGGCAGCTATTAAAACATGGAGTGTCAGATGCTCAAAGTACTGTTACACCACAGCAGAAACATGCTAGATGGAGGTATGAAGCAATGAAGCACTTATTTTGGAGCTACAAAGAAAGTTACTTTGCTCGCATTTAACAATGCAAAGGATAAGCAATGTAACACAATCTCTACAGAACATACATTACTTAGATGTAATGATAAATTGTAACAATTTGGGGGCAAAATCTTTAGCTCCTTGACAATAGAGATAACAACAGCAACAACAACAACAAAATTTAAACTCAAAAGCAAAGTTTCTATTTAAACACACTTTAGACAAACAAGTTTTGCCCTTGTACTCTTGTTGGCAATCAGTCACCAGTGGTATCCCTCAAGGCTCAGTTTTGGAACCAGTCTTATTATCTTTATCGGTGATCTGGATGATCAGTGCACCCTGAGTAAGTTTGCAGATGACACCAAACTAGTTGGGAGTGTTGATCTGCCTGAGGTTAGGAAGGCTCCACAGAGGGACCTAGGCAGGCTGGATCGATGGGCCAAGGCCAGCTGTATGACATTCAATAAGGCCAAGTGCCGGGTCCTGCATTTCGGTCACAACAACCCCAGGCAACACTACAGGCTTGGGGAAGAGTGGTTGGAAAACTGCCCAGCAGAAAAGGACCCTGGGGTGCTTATGGGCAGCCGGCTTAGTGTGAGCCAGCAGTATGCCCAGGGCCAAGAAGGCCACCAGCATCCTGACCTGTATCACGAATAGTGTGGCCAACAGGAGTATGGAAGTGACAGAGCCTCTGTACTCAGCACTGGTGAGGCCTCACCTCAAGTACTGTGTTCAGTTCTGGGCCCTTCACTAGAAGGACACTGAAGTGCTGGAGCATGTACAGAGGAGAGTTACCAAGCTCGCGAGGGGTCCAGAGAATAAGTCATATCAGGAGAAGCTAAAGGAACTAGGTCATGAATGGTGACTCGAAACTCGACAGAGCCAGGATCTTTTCATTGGTGGCCAGTGACAGGACCAGAGGTAATGGGCACACTGAAACACAAGAGGTTCCCTCTGAACATGAGGAAACACATTTTTTTTCCTGTGAGGTTGCCCAAGGAGGTTGTTAAGAATCTCCATTCGTGGAGATACTCAAAAGCCATCTGGGACTGGTCCTATGCAACTGGCTCTAGGTAGCACTGCCCGAGCAGGGCAGTTGGACCAGATGACCTCCAGAGGTCCCTGGTAGCCTCTATCATTTAGTCACTCTGTGACTCTACTCTGATGGATCTTCTAGGGACAATTAAGTAGAAGACTATGCTGCAGTACACATTAACAACTAGTTTAATATATTTTTCTCCACACAATAAATTTTGAGCACAGCATTAAAAAAAGAAAATACATTTCTTCTATGACTGAAATATGCTCATCATAGGTTCTTCTTCAATGTCTGTAAGTATCTGGATAAAACATTCACATGATGAAGTGGAACACCAAAGACTGGTTACAATCAAGTAAAGAGTTTCTCCCTAACCTTTTTCTAATATTTTACCTTCAGAACTTCTCACCTGCACTTCTGCTTTCCTCTGAAAATTTGTTTTCATCTGATAAATCATTCACAGTGATCCCTTCTCACATGAACAAGTTATTCTACTCTTCCATGATCAGAAGCAAATGCTTTTATGTAACATGAGTATTCAGTCACTTTAGTCCAATAAAACAATACAGCTTTGTGATTGCTTATGCCAGGGATCTGAATGTCATACTAGGAAATAAATTAGTATTAATCTATGCAACAGGTAAAACTTGAGTAACAGCAGTTGCAAGCCTCACTCTATTGTCTCATTTAACTCTGTTAGGGCTGGCTCCCCTCTGCTAACAGGAAAGCTATTCAGTGCCGGTGCCCTTTCAGCTTATATTCCTGCTGTGGCTGCTAACAAAATGCAGAAATTCATTATGACTGCTGGTTTTCCTGCACCTGATGACAAGGAATAAGTCTCAGACCTCCAGCCCATTTAGTGCTGCCACTACTTTAACATGAATAATGACTTTTGATCTGATCTGATCGCAAGTGACCATCTAAGAGTAAGAGATGCTGCAACATAAACATTTTTGATTGATCTGATCTTTCTGAAAATGTGAAAAGCGTAGAAACAATCGACACATTGGGGTTTTTTTCTTTTTAATTTTATGCACTTTTCTATGAGGTGAGGATGGGTAGGGTAAAGGTTCTTTTATTCTTCAGAAAACGATAAGCAGTGCTTAATCCTTCTTACAATCCAATCTTTATATTGCAAGAAGCTCTTAAAAACATTCTTGTGGTCAGTCTCTAATTTCTCTCACTTGCATGTGAAACTCTCTGAACAAGAAGTTTCACAGGAGAAAAAGCCTGGCAAGAGTGCTCTAAGAGAAAGGGATACCAAATATCATTTACCTACTGATCACTGAAACTACACTCAGGATTTCATTCAATCTTCAGAGCTCACCTGGAAAGCAAATCTTCAATGCACACTAGGTTTTTGTTAGCCACAAGTCTATGTTCTGACCTAAGTAAACTCCAAAGAAATCTTGTGGCTCAATTATGCTTTATACTAGTTCATTTGAATGTCACCACGATTTTTTAGCATCTCTCTAACTGTTGCAAATCACGCTTAAAATACTGTTAAACAGGATACCTCAGCAGCACTATCCAGCACATAATTACTTCTAAGAGCCTCAAAAATATCGGAAAATCATTTATCACTCATAGTACTGCATGCAAGACAACAGGATAGCATGGCAGCTTGTGCAGGCAGCTTCTTAGAAAATTTGCCTTAAATAACTTCTCTTTCATTCAGTGACAGTACTTTTGTGCTCTGTCTATGCAATATAAAGAAATTATATGTACTTTTTAAAAATACATTTTCATAAATAACTCTTATATGCTGTTATCTCAAATGCAACATTTAAAACAACAGTTTTAACAAGGAATCTTTTGCTACAATAAATCAGCTGTTACACCAATTTTTTTTCTTATCAGAGACAAGAAAAATAGAAAGTACAAACCCAAAACTTGCTGCCATAACCCAATATAAACAGCTGTTGTCCTATTAAAAGGACACTGAACACACTTAGGGTTAAAAGAACACTGACACTGCACACATTTAGGGTTTAGGCCCACACTTCAAATATTTATACAAGTAAATGCATACACGTAAAAATAACACTGAATTTCAGATCCATTAAAATATTTAAGTAGTCTCCTCAAAAGCTTGTTTTCTGATACATTACTTCACTTGAAATTTTTGAGATAGAATCATAGAATGGTTAGAGTTGGAAGGGAACTTAAAGATCATCAAGTTCCAAACCCCCTGCCATAGGCAGGGACACNGATATACAATGTGAATATCTTATCATCACCATTATTCATTTTATTTGCATTAATTTTGCAAATCTTTTGTAAATGTGCCCCATAGTTGATTTTTCAGCTCATTAATAAGTTCTTCCCAAGCAACAGGAGGTTATACATTCATGGCATAAATCTATAATGTATATTTGTTTTGGCAGTTATCTCTCTTCTTACGAAAAAAAGGACCCTAAGCTGCCTCAGGAGGTCTGTATACATATAAAACATGTTAGATCCTTTCTTTTAAGTTCTATCTCAGAAAATTTCATTCTCTACTTGTTCATGTTTTGTGTCTCTACATTTAAAATATATAATGTTCACCTGTTCCTCTTCTTCCGATGCTCTCTGTTGGAATTCTCCGATTCACTGCCACTGCTGGTGTTACAGCGAGATCGTGATCTGGAGAGGAGAAAAATAACATCTTAAGGTGAATTTATCTACTAACAACTTCTAAGAAGTACTGAAGTTCTAAACAAGGCATGAAAAACACTGCTAAGACATTACAAGGAACATGTGAATTAAAAGACTTTAGAGGACTTGTCTGCACCTGAAAGTCATATTCTCTTGTTTCTCGTTAATTGATTGGGAATGAGTGCTTCAAAGGCAGTGCACCCAGAGCGCAGTGTTAGGCGAGTGCAACTTTCCTTTTGAATCATCACACTGCATTTTTGTTTGGTTGGTTCATTTATTTTATCTCTCAGCATTCTTTGTGTATACACAACAGTGAATTGCTTCTTTGAGGTGCGAATGCTTTGTCTTTGAACTGCATGCATTCTGGGTCTTTACTTACCACATCTTGTGGGACACCCAAAAGAAATGACACAGTAATTCTGGTTTTGCAGGCAAAACAAAATGCTTACCAGCTCTGTCTTTTTCTATTCACCCCAACTTCCCTACAGCTTCTAGTAAGTGATAACGTTTTCCAGGTGTCAGGCAGTAAGGAAGAAACACCACTAACACTGATCTTTATGCATACAGAAAGGCTGATGGGCACAGATTGGCAGGTGTGTTTATCAGCACAGCTTTGGGATGAACCGATGCACAGCTACAAAGCTGGTGCAGCATGTGAGGAAAAAGAAATAAAACAGTTACTTTAGTATCATCTCTGATTGTGAAGCTTCAAATGGTAAGATGACGTTTAGGGCTCTGATTATTTATTCCTGAAAAAGACTGGTGGAATGTGATGATGCTGTACTTCAAGAAGAAAATGGGCATATGCCTACCTTTTAGTAGAGGAAAGTGCCTGGCCACCACCACCTGAGACAATTCAATCAACATTTTAGAGCAGATAGACCAGTTGTCAGGGCTCTGGTCCTAAAAACCAGGACCAATATTAACATGAGCTGGCCTAGGACTTAGGATATCCAGAGTCAGAATCGCTGATCATTTTACTGCAATAGAAAACAGACATTTTATTCTGAGGTCTCTGGGCATGAAATAAGAGCTACGCAGGTATGAGTTCCAATAATGTTGGCAGACACATATAACTTCTTGTGCCTCCTGGCTCTTCATTTGCTTTTTGATGAGCTGCTTTCCTAAGAGAATGGATTTGTTGACCTATACCTCAAACAAGCTGAGGAGTGAAGGCAGTTCACTAAGCATAGGTGACAGCTAAGGGAAAGCATTTCATGACCAGGTTGGAGGCTACTGGCAAGCACCTGCTCACAACACATTCTAACAGTTCAGACAGAAGAGTCCAAATAATATGGGAGAAGACAAGAGACTTTCTAGGGAACAGAAGAGCCGCAGCATAGACCTCCCCCGTGTGTCCTGTCTGGTCAGGAACACAACACGCTACCTCTGGCTCAGAAACTCACTGTTACAGATACAGATGTCTTTCTGACACAACTGACAGCATCATGAATGTCTTCATAATCCCAGTGAATTACGGCTGGTCTTATCAAATTGCTGCGTCATTAAATGCCTCAGAGTCTGGTCTCCCCCCTCTCCCAAAATAGGAAATCATTAACTCACATAGCTCCTATTCAAACTGCAATGTTTTAGAATAAAAGTCAACCAAAACCTGGGGAAATCAGTTCAACACAGCTAGTCTGCAGGAAACAGACTTGGAAAAGTGTAATTTCCCCAGAGGAGATGCAGAAAACCTCTCCCCATCCCCAAAATTCATGGCTCACAATTTAAAGCCACTGAGAGGTTCAGGATAGTCAGTTTCCCAGGTAAAAATAAACATTTCTGTGGGAAGCTGAAAGTGGGGATAAGAAATATGTATACTACTACAGAAAAATGAAACCCTGAAGGAAGAAGGAAGATTAAAAGTATTCAAAAGAACTGTGGCTCAAGCACATTCAAGATGTCCTAGAACTGTGGCAGACCTTACATGCCCAAAGGTGTATCTTTTTTTCCCCAAAATCTTATCAGATGTTTAACTCCACTAATCTTGAATCTCAACATTACTAGGTCATCCAGTTACTCAGACTTCCCGGTCATTGGAGAGACTCTGTGGCAGAAGTACAAGATGAAACATCCTATTTGCTCAAACTGAAGATACGCCTTTCTCTAGCTTTTCAGGAATGGAAATCTGATCCACCTTTTGGATACTGCACATCAAATTACCTTGTGTTCCCTGTCAGGAAAGCACTTGCAGGGAGACAGAAGGGCTGCTGAGCTGTCAGCTGAGTGACAGCTGCTCATGTTGGCTGTCAGAATATTATCTTTCACTGAATATTAAACACCAGCTTTTACCGAACTGAATAAAATACCAAAAATGGAAACAAAGGTGGTTTCCTAAGTCAGGTGCAAAAATCCACAAGATCATCCCGATCTCTGACAACTACAAAACACCTTTCATTTTCTCGGTCATGAAATATATTTGATATTTTGTATATCTATATGGTCTGACAAAAGGAGCAAGAAAGAAGGCACAGTCAGTTTGGCAAGAGAGACAGAACAAATACAGCCCAGGAGGGGATTTGAGGGTGGGGTGTGTTGCAGGATTTGGAAATTCTGAGAAACAGTTGACCGAAAATGTTCACATTCTGGTGCAGTCTTTTTTTCTCATTAACATAAAAGGAGAGTAGCCAACTCTTTTCCAGTGAATAAGGTATATTCCAATACACAATAACAAACCTGTACATTTGTAATGTAATACAGTAGGCACAACCTTTGGAAAGGGGCCACTTCTGAGCACTGAAGTGCTCAACCAAATCCTTTGAGTTTTATGTGCTGAACATCTACCACAGGACTATCACTGACAGCTTGTAATGGTAACATCCTTCAAAAAAATAATCTGTTCTCATATAATAGGTGCAAAGTACATGAGAACTTTCCCTGACTTCCTGCAATTGTCCCCGAGATCTTTGTCTCTCTGCCAGAACTCCTTTCCTACGCCGTAGCAGTGAATCAGATCCTGGGAGTGCCTCCTCTCCTTCATAAGCTTCAAGAGACTCTGACATGGAAATGAACTACACTGTCTCCTTTTTCCAGCAGCCAGGGTTGGAGCACAGGAGTGTGGAGAAGCACAGCACAGAGCCATGGCAGGCAGATGTGGTGCATGAGAGAATTCCAGATGCAAGAATCTGTTAAAAGCTGAAGTTGTTTAAGGGCACACCCAAATTCACAAAAGTATTTTATTTGGAAATGTGACAACTAGTCAAGACTGCCCAGGGGGAAGAAAAAAAAAAAAGCAACTTAAGAAAAAAAATCAGAAAAATAGTGCAAGACAGTGAGAAGACCTTAAGAAGTTGTATATGTCTTTTCACCTACCTTTTGCAGGGCAATTAATCTCAAATGATAATATGCTCGCTTTCAAAACAGATTGACTAAAAGTGTACTGGGAGGCTGGAGAACTCAAAACAAAATCTGTAGATGCAAAATCCAAAAACTAAAACTTCTGGAATTGACTTTCAAGTTGCAGACAAGCCTTTAGTAAACTTCCACAAACTGCTTCTAGCACAGTGCAGTAACAATACGCAGGGCAGCTTGTAGGAATCTGTGCTGTGATGAGGTTATGCTACTGAGCGGTTTAGCAAAAGATAAGAAAGAAAAACAACAAACTTTTTAAACATTTAAGAAAATGGCGGAGAAGGAAGGGAGAGGATGCAGGGAACTAAAATACGATCAGTACCTTCGCTATTGTGTCATGGCTGCTATAAATTATATATTTACCTTCTCCTTTGCTTTAAATCTGAATCTTCACCACTGTTTTGATTTTTCCTGTGATATTAAGGAAGTTTTAATGAAATAACATGCGGTCACAACACAAATACACACAAACTCTTTTCAAAAAAACCCCCAACTTTACAATGTTGGTAGGGGTGTTTTTTTCAGAATTCTTTAAGGCAGAGTAAAAAGAGCATATGATTGCTTTGAACTTTTCAGGACACCTCTACACCAAGTTGCGAAGGCATGATCCTATTCAAGTTGCCATTGCAAACACCCAGCTTGCAAGGTTAAGCATGGTATGCAGACCTTTAGATTTTCCTAGTGTTACAAGCATAGCAAAGTCTGATGTCTTCCTCTTAATTCCAGAACAGAGTGCATAAACAATACAGCTATTGTTATTAAACAGTTGAAAAAAGGAAAGTGCGTGAATAAAACCAAGATTCAGGAAGACATAATTAGGCTAGAGTCTACCTACTATTGTCTTTCTTGACAGTCTCACATATGAGATAAGACTTTTAAAAACATTTTGTTCATGTGGTAGCCCAAGAGAAACCTTGCTATTGGCACAACCACCTGTTCACCAAGTAGATCAGCCAAGTGCAAATCCCAGATGACAAACATCTCAAAAAATTTCCTACTGCATAGTGCACAAACACTATTCTCTTCTTGGTACAAGACAGTTTTGCACTGCACATCTCTATTCCTTTGTTTTTACAGGGCCCAACAAGTCCCTCTGACATCTACGCAAGCAATGAATCAGAAAATCCATTCAGGAAACACATTGCTATTAACACTTACAAGGGTTCTATCTAACAGGGTAAATCAACATAACTGCATTGACTTAGAGAGAGGTACGCTCATTTACTTTAACTCAGGCACGAGGTCACTAAGCACAAACTATGAGTGAGTTTCTTCACTCCTGTCCCAGATAGCTAACAGTAGAAAAATGGTCTAAAACAGCTCAGAAACCCGACAGACGTAAAAGCTCCACATCGAACTACACATCCTCAGAGGTACAGCGGTGCCTTCTGAGACTCTTTTGCAAACCCTGGCTTCGAAAGCCAAACAGGTAATCATTTCAGAGGTGTCAGAAAGAGAAGTAACTCCAAAGTGCTGCCTTGTAAGGTAATCCTAGAAGACTGTGAATAATACGGCACAGTAGTTGTGCTTGTCTATACTTCACAGCAGATCACAGCACAAGGGCACCTTAACAATGAAAGCAGCTTCTCTGCAGGACATATCATCCCAGGTGACATGTAGTTTCTCAATACTGTATCACTTCAGAATTGTCCCTCTGTCCCTGTAATTCACACTTTAGACACAATCCAGGACACGTAGCACAGAACCTCTGTCCATTTCATTTTAAGTTACTCAATTCAGCACAAAACCCTTAAAAACACATTAAGTATCTCATAATTGCATTTTTGCTGGCATCCTCTCTAATGTAAAGTAATTCACGCACAGGACTGTTGAAGACAGTGTTATGGCTCATTTGTTTGATATTTGTTGCATCTGAAGCAAAGCAATGTACTTAAACCAAAACACTGCTCTATGTCAGAAGTTCACTGTCAAGCAAAAAAAAACATCAGCCCTTTCTTTCAGAGGGAAAAAAAACTTCAGCAACTAAAAGGATCTTGTATGTGCCAATAATGCAATTTTTCATATTCTTAACATTTTACTATATTTTAACATTTTTTTCCTAGTATCCAGAACAGCACACAAGCAAAAAGCCTGATCAAAGCTTCCTTTCCAAAAGCAGATCTGGTATTCTTGTTCAGATGGGGTTTTTTGACTAACAACTGCCCTCTAGAATACCCCTTTTCCCAGGACCCAGCTGGAAGCCTAAGAGCCTTTCGTCTTTTAACACAGAGCATGCAGAACCTCAAGATTTCTACTGTGCTTTGAGAAGCGAACATTAATTAACCCCAGGGCTCTTACCTCCTCCGGACTGGCTGTCCAGACTCATTCTCGCTGCCACCTGATGGGTTCCGTCGCCGAGAGTAAGGAAACTTTGGTGATTTATTGCGGTCACTGGGAGAATTATACAGTCCACTAGGGTTAAAAAGAAGAGCAAAAGTTGGCTTTAAAATTTCCAGAAGAGTCAGGCCAGTGAACTGAGATTCAGCCTACAAAAATGAGAAGGCTCATACACACATACTTATCTGACTATACGTGTACGTGTGCATGATACGTAAAATACAGATTGTACTTCTTTGCAGTAATAAATATTTTACATGGAGCCTTGAAAATGTAGGAGACACTTCTTAGCATTGCCAGCAGATGGATTTGCAAAACCTCAATCCTACTACCCATTCCTGTGCCTCCTGGGGGATTGAACTTCTTGCTATCCTGAGAATAATTTTAACACTGGAGGCATAATGCAGAAAATTTACAATACTTTAAAAATCATAAAGGAACGTCTATCTTAGCAAGAGAATATCTGCATGCTGCCTTGTCCTTACTCTGAAAACTCTTCATGTTTGCAGACGGAGCACACAGTGAAAGTTATCTTGGTCCCCCAAAAGACACATACAGATGTCATGAAAAGCAGGACTGTACTGGATTATAACTAATGTGCCATCTGGTTCAGCGGCTGTAAGCAACCACCTACAGAAAGCAAGAAGAATTCGTATGACAGCCCCCCAAGTGCTCTCTCAGTCTCTTGCTCTTTCCAGGTAGCTTACTGAGCCAGCTGCTACCTCTGTCTTCAGAAGCCCTTGGGGATTTCTCTTCCATGACTCACTGAGCTTCTCCCAGAAATCCACTAACTTCCAGCACCTCTTATAAAAGAGGACCACAGGTCTCTTACTCTCACAGTGAGTCTCTAGTCATTGTCTTTCTCAATGCTTTTAAATTACCTTCAACAGACTCATCTGAAGATCCCAAGTCCTTACACTAGATAAATACAATCCTGATCCCTTTCTCCTTTCTCTGATTTTCTCATGATTTTCTAGACCACATATCCTGAAACGATCTCTTTTCCAGACTGAAGAAAGTGTCCTGCCTGGCCTATTCCTTTGCTACTTTTACAGATTTCCTGCACAGCCATTCACACCTTTGATTACCCTTAATGCTGCTCTCAAAGCCTTTTCCTTTTTCTGAGGTGAGGAGATCAGACCTGCACTCACAATCCATGGAGTAAACATGTGATCCAAAAATTTATGTAATGGCACAATACCATTCTCTTGCTTTCCTAATAGTTGCTAATTGTTTTTCTGAATGATACATAGCTGATGTTTTCCTGATTGTCCATCATAATTCCAAAGCACCTCATTTTACTCAGAAACCTAGGGTTATTTTTTTCCCCCATGTGCCCCTCTCTACACTTATTGACTCAACACCATCCAGCATCTAGTGACTCGTCACTCACACTTTAATGGACTTTCTGCCACTCTTCACAGACACCTTTCACTCTCAGAATTCTAAACTCTGTGTCATCACCAAACCTTGTGTCACCCCTTTTCCACATCTTTGACAAATATACTCAATAGCAGAAGTCTATGAAAATATCTCTGTGGAAAGCCAATGGTAACTCGCATCACCAACCACTTCCTCTTACACCTACTTTCCTAAATTTTAACTGATTATTTACCCATCACAGGACCTATCTTCTTATATGCAATACAGATTTATTGTGATACTGTTAATACATTAATTTATCATATCAATATCCTCCAACCTATTGCTATGGCATGATATTTACCACTGCACAATACCTAAGACATCATGCCTTGCCTTACCTCTGTGGGCCATTTTCCTCCCACGGTGCGCTTGTTTTACTTCTTTGGGTTCCTGGACTGTTCTCATTTTTCATCTTTTTAAAGCTAAATAAAAGTACAGATAATTTTTTTTTTTTAAACCCATAGTGTACAGATTACATATTCTCTCCCCCTGACCTCTTAAAAATTTATCTTAAAGGCATGCAGTCATTACAGAAACCCACCCTGGCAGACAGNAGCTATTTGCTTGCTATGTGAAAGAGGGCAAACAACTCCTACATTGAAGAACCTCTCCTATAAAGATTGGAAGGGGGGAAAAAAAAAAACTAACCAGAAAAATCAGCTCTACAATCTAACAGTTATGGCTGTACTGAGTCAGAAAAAAGGTCAATCTCATCTCAGAATAAATGAGAACAGATGCCTATGCAAAATGTCTAACAATAGGATAAATATACAATATGCTCTCACAGTCTCCCACAGCATGGAGTTAACAGATTATTAAACTAGAGGCTTTATCTTTTTATCTTTTTTTTTATGTTATGCTGCTCTTGATGGAACTCTTTTCCATGGATTTATTGAAACACCTCTTGAACATTTTTGAATTTTGGCCATAAACAGTGCCTGGTAGCAGTATT
The DNA here is from genome assembly GCA_013400375.1 of Thinocorus orbignyianus. Lineage (NCBI taxonomy): Eukaryota > Metazoa > Chordata > Aves > Ciconiiformes > Thinocoridae > Thinocorus > Thinocorus orbignyianus. The sequence continues at coordinate 53,672 of VXBW01007716.1, forward strand.
CTCTAGTATTTAACTACAGTGCAATTACTTTATTTTGTTTCAAAACTTTCATCCCATGTTTGTCACTGGTGCTATGCTTATAGAAAGAAAAAAAGAGCTATGAATGATGGTTCCTTAATCATAAGCTCTTCCCCTACACCACCACCCCCCCGCCCCCTCCCCCAAAATTTTTAATTCATTTTAACAACTGTCTCGTCGCTTTTCCAAGTGAAAGAATCACAAACTATTTAATCTCTTCCAATATAGGATTCACCACATACTTATCATATTTCTGTACCATTTTTCCAGGTCTACTGCACTTTCTTTATGATAGGACTAACAAAGGCAGGGGTAATAAATATTCAAATCATGACAGACCACAGGTTCATAGAATAGCATACTCTTCTATTCCTTCCCCAGCAATTCCATTTTCTTTTTACTACAGTGAGCATGGATTTCACAACATGAAAGAACTGTCTTCACTGACTGCGGCAAGGTAAAATATCAGGTCAAGATAGTCACCTGGCTCAAGAGATAAATCAGTGTCTGTAACCAGTCTCCCATCACAACTATGGGAGATGGGAGGAAAAACAGCAGGATACTCCAATTCTTCTTTTATTCATACCATTCTCACAGTGTCAAGTTTTATAACTTCCAACCCATTAATGGTTCTAGATAGCCTGCTCACTGTCACTCCAACTGCTGGAAGGTGACTTCCAGCTGATGCATGCACTTGCACCCACCTTCTCACCAAAGTTAGTCATGTTTCTCCTGTATCATCATCCCCAGAGCTCACTTTCTACATGAACAAGCAGCTCACCTGATACATAACTAGCTAGCCGCGTTGACTTCCACTAAGCTCCTCAAGAAGTATTACTGACAGCAATCCACTACAAGTATTAATGTAGTATCTTTCCAAAGTGCAACTTAAGCAGCAAAACGAAGAAAAAAGAAAAAAAAACCTTTCCAGATGCTTACAGAGAGTAGGACATAAGCCAGAGTTCTTTGTCCAAAGTAGGAGGTGACAGACTCAGCTTTATGAAAGAATTGTGGCTACTTAACTCACTAATCCACTTTTAACCTCAGCCTTTGGGTACTACAGGTCACTGAGTTAATCATTTAATTCTCACATAGTGAACAAACTGCAAAGCTACAGTATGTCAGCAGGAAAAGAAATTAAATTACACTTTATAAGGTAAATTATTTTCTTAACACTGCACCCATTAACTATTGACTCATACATGCATACAATCTACTCCCAGGCTTAAAAATATGTGCTTACTAGAGACTAAGCAAGTAACTCAGGTAAACATGTTCTAGTTCTGCAGTGCAAAAAGCAAGTCATTTTCCACACCATGAACTACTGAACAGTACTTAGGTTGAAGTTGGGCTTAAAGAAATTGGAATAGTGTTCTGAAATCTT
>VXBW01007716.1:55109-76211 GCA_013400375.1 Thinocorus orbignyianus
AAAATGAGAGAGAGAGAGAGCACTAGAAATGATCCTGGGAGGAGAACTCACTGCATTAGATTCCTAAGTCATTATTCATTCAGAGCAGACATACATTTTACGGCTAGAAAGCAAGAGCATGGCAGCTCTTCAGATATTAGTATTACCCCCAGGAATGCAGTTGCAAAATGGACTGAGTTCATTCAAAGTATCTGAAAAGGTTAGGATCTGAATTTTCACATGATATTACTGTTGTTGAGGGTTTATGGTTTATCTTGAATTTATATCACTTATGCTAAAGTGACCGACTTCTATATATCTGTGTATCTCAACATGAATGACATTTTAAATTGTAAGAGCTGCTGAAAGATGCTTTGCAAGTATCATGACAATTAATGCAAAAATTACATACGATGGAGTAAACTACCAACGTGTGAATGCTTCACAAAGTGTGCTGCCTATCACACACACTAAGACTGGCAGATCTGAAAGGGGTTTTACGTGTGCAAAGAGAGACACAGACTAAAAATGCAACAGAAACAACTTCAGCATTTGGAGCACAAGCTGTAGTGAAGGGCTCCTATCCCTACTCAGTATGATCATCTCTGCACTACAGAATAAGGGCACATCTCTGCTTTTTACCTTCCTCTCTCCTAACAAATCACAGAAAAGGAGAATGGTTGGGATTTGAAGGGACCTCTGGAGATTATCTGGTCCAAACCCTCTGCTCAGAGACACCTGGAGCCAGTTGCTCTGGACCATTCCCAGATGGCTGTTGAATAATCTCCAAGGATGGAGACTTCAGCACCTCTCTGGGCAACCTGTGCCAGTGCTCTGTCACTCGTAGTGAAAAAGTGTTTCCTGAGGTTCAGAGGGTGCCTCCTGCATTTCAGTCTGTGCCTGTTGCCTCTACTCCTGTCCCTGGGCATCACTGAAAACAGCCTGGCTCCGTCCTCTTTGCATCCTCTTTGCATCCTTCCTTCAAGTTGCATCCTCCCTTTGCATTGTTTTCTGCTCAATGGCCTAGCTTCAGCACAACCAAGTGGCAAAATCATAAACTTTCATTTAACCCATGATCAGTAGTATTTTCTAAGGGCTAGAGTGTTTGATTCCATTTCCCTCAAATTAAGGAAGCAATTAAACTCAGCTCTTCTTTTTGGGGGCAAATACTAGGCAATAGGAAATGCTATCCAACAAGTATTTGCAGTAAATGTTTTAGGCCCTTCCTCAGAGGTCAGTCCAGATACCTAATATGTATCTAGGTATCCGGACTGTATCTAGGTATCTGAATCATAGCTTCAATAGAGAGATAGTGCTGGAGTTGCTCAGCTCATAAAAACCTGTCAGGATTACTGGGCAGGCAAAGACAGACATTCAGGTAAGTAAGCAAAAAAGTTGGGTGCCAAGTTTTTGATTCATTGTTATGTTAGACCACTCTTTTGATTCAGGCATCCAAATTCCACCTAAAGTTAAGGATGGGGATATAAACCTCTTCAGGGTAGGGTAAACTGTTACTAATGATAATTAAATGTGTCCTTCTATCCAATGCAATACATGGTCTCTTAAAAGCCGGAAGGGAACTGCTGGTCTACTTACCTTTTAACAGGGGAAGGTGCAATAATTTTGGTAGTTCCTTCCTTTTCCCCATTTGTTGTAATCTGGCTCATGTTCTTAGATCCTAAGAAAGAAAAAAAAGAAGAAAAAAAAACAAACAGACCACAAACAACAGTCTTGTAGCATATATACTTGCAAACCTATTCAGCATAATCATCTACTGAACACAGTGCAGAATAAGATATGATACACAAGACATCACACATTTGTGTCTCACCCTTACTTCTAGTTATATCACATCACAAGGAAGTTCAACGTGGGGGTCATTCATTACTACTCCACATGAGACAGAGGAGTTTGAAGCTGTTTGTTCTCGAAGGGATGCTATGCCATTGCCACCAGAAGGGAATTCCCTGCTATTACAGGCTATGAAAAAATTTGGGAATCTCCAATGTAGTAACTATGGCCTCAAAAAAATCATTAGATTAGACAGTAAAGGAAGTCAAGTATGTTTGTTCTAACAAACCATTTCAAATTGATGTAGCAACATAGTGCAACACAACACTAATATATCCCAGATTATGACCAGGAAAATAGTAACTGTAAATCAATGGATTAAAAATCTAGTAATGTAAATGGAGAGAGACAGTAAAGGGTAATACTCTGACAGAGACAGTTAAGGATCAGTTTCAATGAATAATAAACTTTTGGCCAATATTCGAAAGTTATCTACCTGCTTTCCAGTTTTGTGCCCAATACTCTTACCATTTTGATGCTTCAATTTTTGCACTGTTGGCACTTAAGTCCTCACCTGAGCCATGAAAGGGAACCTGAAGAAGCAGGAGGAGCAAGCAGTTTCTCTTCATTTTGAGCCGCTCATATAATATGCTTCAAAGAACAGATTTCTGTATTCATTATTTAGGAGCACTGAAGGCCATGGGAACCTGGATATTTCATACTGCGTTAACGTCAAAGTGGCATGATAAGATTATGCACGATAGATGTATATGGTTCAGTATCATGACACAAAAAAAAAGGGAAGAACTGTTCAGTTTGGTATGTAAATACATTAATCATCAAGATAGGTTTTTTCCTACTGGTACTGTAATTTTAGTTTCTGTTCTGTGCTATTAATATTAATCTGCAATTTTTCTTCAGTTCACACACTCTCTTTGCATTTAATTGGCAGCTTTAGTCATTCCTCACAAAACTGTTGCCACCTCCAGAAACAGATGTTAAGTATAACAACAAAGCAACATCACTGCTGATCTAAATCAGCTTTGGACAAGACTCTTGAGCATGTCCATTGAAGATAATGAAACAGATTGACTGAAACTTCTAAGACTGCTATACAAAGAAATACCGTGTCCTCTGGGTGCAAGCAACAGCATGCTGTTAATGTAGTGCTACGAACACAAAGCTTTTTTGCTTTGGCTAAAACTAAACAATGTCTTAAATAAAGCTGCAGCACGATAAGCTGTGTCCTTAATTTCCAAGAAAGAACTTCTTAACAATCTCCATCAATTTTCCATACCACCCATTGGACTTACAAAGTTTTTGCACTCCCCTCTACTTCAAGAAAAATACTTGAGATATCCTAAGGCATCTTGTCTTGCCATCAATTGCCTCTCCTACAGGTTAAATTTTCTTGTCTTCTACAGATGTCCTATCCACTGTGCAGAGGGTCTCAAGTGGAATTAGACACCTTTGCTTAAGTAGCTCAGCCAAGCCCTTTTCATGTGTGACCTCACCACTTCTAATGACATCATACTCCTTTCCCTATTCAGTTTTTCAAACTAGTGCCTGGCAGGGAAGGGGAGCAGCCTGGGTCCTCTCTTGTACAGTACTTGCTCCTACAAGGCACATTTTGTTTATGCAAGCACAGGCACTGAGAAGAATTTTGAGTACTTTGAAGAAGGAAATCTCAAATGGGCACAGATTCACAGGCAGAAAGGAAAGCAAAGGTTTTGGAATTCTGAACAAATCCCTTATTTTATACAATAAGAGACAATCAGCTCTCCAGACTCCCTGGAGTACTGTGTGTCTGCCCATATTTTCTGTTATTTTCTGTTTTCAAGAGTGAAGCAATAGCTACGCTGTCACTATGACCTTCTTCGGAAATGTCAGAATTAATGAATGGAAAATGTATTAAATCAATGTGAATGAGAATATTATCAGAAGAAGAATCATCAATCGTCATTAAAGTCATAAAAAACTACTACAAAAATTCATCCTCTAACCTCTAAAAAGAGATGGATGTCTACAGTCAAAAATCACAAATAAATGGCATCACATAGAATCAGGAAGCAGAAATTTCCCACCTTTAGAGATGGTACTAGTAGTGAAATAAAAATGGAGTAGGTCAAGGATATTTCAGTGTTTCTGACAATATTGTTCTGAATGCAGATACATTTATTTTGCCTTTCCTAGACCATCAATGACATAAGATAAAATAAGTCATTATAATAATTTGGTTCACAGAAGTATTAAAATCAGTAAAGACATGTCTTATTTAAACAAAGGAAATAATTTCAGTACTTCACGTACTACTGTGTAATTGAGGCAGCTTCAAATCAAGCCCCTCAGAGTGCTCATCACTTGATGGATAAGTAAGAACTCTTGCTCTGAAACACTTCATAGCTATGAGACAACTGCCAGAAAGAGTCAAGTGCTACAAAAGTAATAGCCACCTCCAGAACTGAACCTTTGCTGTTTGGCAATAGCCTTTCTTACCACTCTGCTGACACCCAGTCATCTCTGGTCTGGGAGATCGAGGGTTATGCGGTGCAAGAGAGCCTACCCGAGTGCATAAAGTCTACACGGCAGACCCTGCATGGGACCTCTGAGCTTTTGGATCAGCTAGTACTAGTAAATCCTTTAAAAAGCTCCCTGTTGAGTTCCCTGGTTACCACTCTACTATTTTAGCAAGTACTTAGTTGAGGAAAAACTAAAGAAAAGACACCAGCGACTATTATACAGATACAGAATCCACCCATAAATCCAAAACAGCTTTCTGCTGAGACAAGGTCTCATATTAGCCATGCTTGACTCCATCACTGCCCACAAGGGCAAAAAAAGTTCTTGCTATACAATTCCTGTGTACAAATAGCTAGCTTAGTTAGGAACTTTATGTACACACTTACAGAAACTGTAATATTTGCCTTTAATTATGTTCTACCTTGTATTTTTCACTAACTACAGTACTGTTCTACCAACATACACCTCTGCACGACACAGTATTCCTAATATAAAAAATCATACTCCAAAAAATCTGTCCAAACACTAAACTCATTGCAGTAACTTATCTATACCACTGTTTTTTACATGCCAAGGTATTATGTCTCTCAAAAATACCTCAAATAGAAGTCTTGAACATCTTACTTCTAAGCAGGTTTTCCTGGTTGTCTACCTCTTGTTAGATAATTCAGTCAGCATTCACTGCACTGAACTTTTCTGATAGGGCAAACACACACTCTTTGATTCCCTTTTACAGCTATCCTGATGCTGATTTGCGCATTCAATTTAAATAGACATTCCTAAAAACTCAAATGTCTGAAACCTCAGGATCTTAGCCAGCTAATTAGCTGGCCCTGCCCGTTTCTTATGAACTAAAGCCATTTCACTGACATTATCTGGAAGTAGTGATTGTATTTAAATATATTAACAAGAGCAGAAGATAGTCTGATCAAAAGGTAAACATGCAGTAAGAGCTCATGCTTTGCACTACGTGTTACTAACAGACTACAAAAATGAATGTACTTCCATATGTGGCATAGTGGCACAGCCTACTCTGTGATAACATTTATTTCCCAAGCTAGTTTTCAAACCTGTAGCCTCAACGGTTTGCTCATCTCACACCACAGCCATGAGGTGCAGAAGCGGCCACATCCACCTTTTTACAAAACCTGGGGTTAAAAAAAAAACTCAAAAGTGTAAAGCTCAAAGTAAATAAAGAAGCAAATAGATAAAATTACCCCAAGATTCATTTTCTAAAATTTAACTTTCAGACCCAATCTCACAACTTCCTCAGAAAAGATCTGTGACTTTGAATGCAGCAGACCAACAGCTCTAGCTACCACAACCAAGGCTGAGTGAAGCAGGGCAATACGTTAAGTCAGACAGGGCAGAGACTGTGGCTGCCTGTGACTGCACAGGGACTACTATAAAACAAATGGTATTGTAATTTTAATACCCACCCTTGGTTGTCCGCCTGGGTTTTAAATCAGAATGGCAGCACTTACTTTACACTAGTTGATAGAACTACCTGGCAGGTGAGGCAGAGACAAGTCAAGTCCTCAGCTACCAAACAACAACAAACCCTAAGCAATGCATTTCCCACCACTGAATAAATTCAGACCCACGGCAACAGGTCTGGCCACATCCATGTTTGTCCAGAGAGGACATTCCCAAGGACCTTTACACGTGCAGCATTCAGACACAAGAATAATGAATGCTTTCAGCCTTTCTCACTGTTGCGAAAGCTGAACATTATCAGACTTGCCCTAAGAGGGTAAGAGAGAATAATGAGAGATCCTGTTCTGTGTTTGGATTTGTGATTTGCAACCAGAACAAAATTCAACCACAACTCTCTCTCAACTGCAATGAAAAGGGGGAGAATAAGCAAACTAAACAAGCTATGCACAGCCCATATATGATACTTTACAGAACGAAACAAAAAACATTTCTCCAACTGAATATCAACTTGAATGCCAACCTAAGCATACAAACACAAAAATAAAATACTGCACTGATATAAAAACATTGGATGCATAGCCATTGAAGTTTCCTGGTCTGATTTTTCCACCAGCAAGATAACAACTGAGATACAAAATGTACTAAGCAAGTGTCAGACAGGAGGTTACTGCATTTTAAACCATTGTCATCTGTATTCTAGGCAAACAATCTGCCATGCTAAAGCCAAGCTGTCTACACTGTCTATCTTATCAGGGGAACCACCTAATGGTAGTGGCTTTTATACAAGAAAGCTCGTTTTTCTCAGTTCACAGTATTATATCTTCCGATCCCACTCTTAAAGGACAAATATTTTTACTGGAAACATAAAAGTAAGTATTTTCTTTCATTGCCATGGAACATACTCCAACTCTTAATCAGAGTTCAGCAAGTGGCTACAGTCCTAATGACTTTAGCATACTTTAGTGGGCCAGGGAGACAAAGAAACATTTTTAGTCACTCAGCTCTGCATAATATAGCTAACCTCTACCTTCATGTGACAGAAAAAAAATATAAAAACCACATACTATGCAGCTGCTTATAAACCAGAACATGTATTCAAAAAGAAGACACATGGTAAAACAGTTTAATGAGATGCCAGAGGTTAGAGGCTTTAGCACTTCACCTCTACAATGGAGGTGATGCCAACTGCACTTGCTAGAGTCATGCCTTTATAGCTGCTGGTTCATCTAGTTACCAGCAAACCACTGCTGTGGCTGATCCCATTACTGGCACCAACGGATTGAAAAAATAAACAGAACCAGAAGGGGTAATTGAAGTGGCTGCAGAAAGGAAGATTTTCATGCACTTAACTTTTCAATTAAGCAAGATGCTGAACTCAGAGGAGGTGGAAGGAAGCTATTGAGTAAGGAGTATTTGTAAGTTGTTATTGGGTTTGGGGAGAATAAATGGAACTCTGATTTTCATTCCAAAAAGCTGAGTTATAAGCCATGTCCATCTGGATCCTAGTTTACATGGCATTTGGCAGAAAACGCTTTCAGAAATACATGATACATGCAAACTAAAATCACCAAATTTAAAACGTTGAACAAGGCACATAATCTTATTACACCACACTAGAACCACAAAATCAAGGACAAAGGACTAGGCATCAATGATAAACATCAGCATAATTTCATTATGTAAAAGGAATATTTATTTTAATAAGAAATATCATACTGTTCTCTCAAACAGTTCAATCAGGAAAAGTTTTAAGTAGCTCATGAAACGGCTTATACCACCAGGCTCATTTCCAAGATGAAAAATATTCTGTAGAAGTAAAATCTACATTGGGTTAGTATTTTTAACCAGGTGACAGTTGATATATTGCAGACAGACTTGATTTATTGTTTGTCATACCCAAGAACCACTTTAGGTGAAAAGGGGTGGATTTATCCCAGTGACATGCAACAGACTGCCACATTGTGTCTCACACATGGAGGAGTAGTTTGCTTTCTGCATCTGAAAGCCCATTTAAATGCAGAAAAAGTACTTTTATCATTGTCAAAAAACACATTTCACAATGTGTTTATCATTTCTCATGAAAAAATGAAGAGTAAACAATATGCTCATTTATAGGGAAAGATGGAATTTGAATGACTTCTCTTCCTTTATTCCATATTTTAAGTAGGAAATGACACAAATTCATTGACTTTAAAAGTCCTTTGAGGTAATATACACGCCACAGTTGAAAATGACCACACACTTGGAACACACAGGAAATCAATTAAGTGGAATTAAAAACAAGACAATCTAGATTGTCTTGCTTTTGTGATATAGATTACACAAATCTATTGTGATTTAGATTACACAAATACATACAGGTAAGATGGTGAAAAAGCAGATCTTTATTTTAGAGTAAAACAAAATATTTAAATCCACCAAAACAACAAACACGCACTACCCAGAGAACTCTGCATCACATTACATCAGTAGAACAAGCCATGGGAAGGTTTCAGTTTTCCCCACAGTTCCAGTCAAATAGATCAAAAAGAAATCAATGAACAGAGACATCTTTACAACGATGTAGACTGACTTTCACTACCTACTCTAAGGCAAACCTGAATTTCAATTTATGGCTGAGTTTCAGCTGACATGTTTACCTCTGATTAGCCACACAATTTTCTGCCCGACTGAACTGAGGACTAATGAGGTGGGAAATGCTGATCATCTTGAACTACCACTCTAAGAATGGGACAGCCCAGCTGAGCAAAAGTCTAAGTCACTAGGTTTAAGAGTGAATACCTTCTTGTCCTGACAACTGCAGACACAACAAAAAAATATTGTAATCAGAAAGCAAAGCAATCCTTCTCTTCTTACACTTAACTAAATACAACTAAATTTTTAAAATCCCAAATGTCATAAACGGCTAATATTTATCAAGGGCAACACTTTTAATTACACTACATTCCAAGACCCACTGTGACTAAAAGGCAGAACACACCAGCTTTGTTTCCGAGTCAAAAGACAGCATCCAGAGTAAACATGGGAAGTGTCCAGATGCATATCCCTGCTCTTTTTTAAAAAATGGGGACTCTCATAAGTCTATAATGCCATACTAATCCATGAGAGAGAGAAATCCTGCTTATGTTTTAAAGCCCACTGTAAAGTTTTTTCTCAAACCACTAGCACACACACACTTAACTCCATGCACAAGCTCAACTACAATGTGCATGACAGCTGTCACAGATGACGCTAAGCACGCACGCGTAATCACACGTAGAACTGGAGCTTGACATTAGAAAACCTTTTTGCCTCTATCACCACATTTCAGGAAACATCCATTATTCTGGGCATGACTCCTATGATCTGTGCTTAATCTTACATGTTTCTTCTAACATCTGCAAAAACTTCCAGCTTCCCCTGACATCTTCAGCATGCAGGATAGATTTCCAGCTCACAGGCAAAGCATGTTAAAATCGCAGAGGGCACAGCACTAACTTCCGTTCCACTTAATATTGAAATACAGGGATACTTTCCTTGAACTGGAAGAGGATGTACAGGAGAGACACCTTGAATCAAACATCTGGAACAATGGGATACAAACCAAGACACACAGGTATAAAATTACTTGGCGAGGGACAGGACTCCAGAAATAAAATACGTTCTTACTGCCTGTTTTCAAACTTCCCTTTCATGCTTTACATTAGACCTACAAACATAGGGTTTTATAATATTGGATCCATACCATCTGTTCTACATTTACCCACAAAGTTGGGTTTGGCTCCAGATAAGGTTAGGTATAAATACTGACCTAAGAAAAAAGTAATAATCCATTCTGAGAGATACGTGAGGACCCTGCAGCAGTTCCAAGCCACCTCTTGACAACAAAATGAATCAAGGAAGACATGTCTCCTCAGATCCAGCAGAGAAGGACTTACCAGTCTGTTGTGTCCTTTTGGGGTAAGTCTTGCTGCGACTTCTTTCAATGCTCTGGTCAGGCCGCGGCAGCTGCACAGAAGGGTCTCTGTTCATTTGCAAAGACATCCTGCCACTTGAAAACACAACAAAATAATGAGAAAACACTTGGAAAAAAGGATGAAAGAAACAGAGTATTTATAGATTGAAAAAAATGCATGGGGTTTGGGCAGAATGTTTTGTTAGCTATTCACTTCTCATCCCAGCTCTGGTTCTCCTCCAGAGCAGCACTGCCCTCACTTTTTTTTCAATCAGTTATTCATAGACTCATTTACAGATTATGCCTATCTGTCCCACATGAGGTACCCTCAGGAGGAGCTAAGCAAATAAAACAAAATGCTGGTTTATTAGGAAGAGGCTACGATAGTGTGACCTTTTGTAACCTCAAATATTCTACCATAAGAGTTTCTTAAATAATTTTAATATTATTTCAAATTATTTCTGTATTATTTAAATGATTTCTGTAACCTTTTATCTCAGGAAAACACATGTTAAACATTGTTCAGTTCTAGGCATTAAAGGGCTACTTCTCTGCCATGTGGAATGGCAACCCAAAGGGCATGGAAAACCCTGTGCAAAACAAACGGTAATAAAATATTCTCACTGGCACAGGCCCAAAAGATAATAAATTGAATAGAAGTCCCAATTCCCATTTATAGTAAGCCTCCTCTTCATTGCACAATTTAAACAAATTATTAGTGTTCCAGTTCTTGTATGTTCATTTTAATGTTCCTCTCCATGCAACCAAGTAGAATAAAGCGTTCATAATAAAAATGTAAAACAGGCCTTCTCCCCAAAATTCCACGTTTGCTTCTGGAAACTTACACACAACAGAAATAATTGTTAGTATTAACTCCCAGTTGCTTAAATATCTGCAACTCAATGACTTTGAGGTAAACAGATATCACACTAGCAAGTGCCAAGAAACTAAAAAGGCATCACATATGTAGATTTTTCCAAGTTATGCAAACAGACTCTAGTAGGATGATTGCATTTTCACCAGTAGTCCCACAGGGGTAGACAGCACTGCATAATTTTTATCTTTTAAAAATTTGTAACAGAATCAAAGAACAAAACCACCCCAAATTCTAACATTATATCACAGTAATGCCGGGGTTTGATATTCAATTTAAGAATAATTCTTATATTCTTATAATTCAAAAAGATCTTCCACTCACACTAACACCTGCACGTACTAACCAAATCATCTGATATTAAGACAAGGATAAGTTTCCTGAAAACTATCTGCCACTTAATGAGAAGCACATAGAAGATTTATTAAAAAAGTAAATTTAAAAAAAGGACTAAAATATAATAGTACGGTCCCCTTACACAAACAGTCAAGCAGTGGCATTATGGTTTCTGCTAATGATGTAAACAGGTACACAACACTGTCACTGCTTTTGGTGCCACAACAGGGACCAAAGTGAAAAAGACAATCAAAGCTGACGGATAAGCAAAGAGAAGATTCTCAAAGCACATGAAAATGCTCTTACTGCTGCTCTGAATTCCGACACAGGAGTTAACATATCAAACAATAATTGATCATCACTATTTATCATTAACACTGTATAATCAATATAGTGCAGCTGCATGTCACAACCCACATTTTCTAGAACATCCACTTAAGTCAGGGGCAGTCCTCAAGAATCCCTGCAGCAAAGAGGGAATGCTTCATACTGGGAGGGAAGAAAAGCTATTTTTACCCCAACTTGACCAACAGGGAAAATGAAAATGGAAAAAAGAAAGGGGCCTGGTTTTCAGATGCGATTTTCATTTGCTGCTTTCCACCTTCCCTTTCAGGTTCACTGACTACACAACTCTAAAGCAATTCTAAAAGTCAGGACATAAATCATTTGATTCAAAATTGCTCAGCCAATGTGACAGAACTGGATTTAAAACAGCAGCTGTCAATTGTCAAATCAAGTGCCTTAAACAACGGGCAAAGTCCTTGTCATTTCAGCAGATGTAAAAACATAAAGTTTCAATGAAACTCAGTAAAAACTATTGAGTTTCTGACATCTTAAAATTATAACTACATCTTATATTCTGCTAGTTGCTTGTGGCACAGCAGCTGGAGGATCTTAAACCAGATTAACTGCCCCTTATGTCACACTGTCTGCTTGGTTAATTCTGGCTAAAAGTGAGGCTAAGTGCTCCCTATACACCATTAGCATGAAGTTTACTGCATCTTTCAAGGCTTGCAGCCTTGAATGTTTATCCAAATTCAGCAGCTATGCCAGTTAGAAAAGATACACCCATATTCATTCAGATCTGCTCTCACATTTATTCTTACATCAATAGTGCTGCACCAGCAGTACTGCTACAGGATTTGACATAACCATTCTGACTGAGAGCCCTTATCATAGCTCAAATGCAGCTGTAAACATGTTATAACTTTATAAACCTTCTTTACACCAATCCTTTGATAATTCCCAGAAGAAAGGTGTCAGCCAGTGCTTCGTTGTTTTGGCATTGCACAGTTGACAGGAAAGACCATTTAGGGCATGAAGATAGTTTCAGGACTTGTAAGGAGATTTTGACTTGAAGCATTGCCATGGCTGCTGCTACAGGCTACAGCAGGCGTTACCCAACTGTGGGGATCCAGAGAATGAGAAGTAACTCACATTTGTCCCGAAACTGCCAGACTCCCAAAGAGAGCCTGTTAAAATGGCCCCAATTGATGCTTGGTCAGCAGAACTGCTCTGAGTCATAGTCTGGGTAGGGTTTTTCTTTCATTGAATGAAACAAGGAGAAAAGAATGGACGAAGAAGGAATTAATTGAAGTTTAAACATTTAAATAAATTCACCTGTATCGATGTTTATAACCTATGGATCCAAACTTGCTGAATTTTCTTGACAGAGAGTTTGATTCATTCTCTGGCACCCTAAGCAGTTTGAAAAACAAAACAATAGAGTAAGTTACACAGACAGCTCTCAATTATGGTCCCTTTCCCAAGAAGAAAAAATACAAACTTTAGGTTCCACAAAAAATACTTTTCTGCTTGTTCCTCTTCATCTCTGCCTCCAAGCAGATCCTTAATTGGCATTGAGAAGACACACGTTTATGCCTACTCTTTTGACTACACATACCTTTATTTCAGGGTCTACTCTAAACTGCTGGCTCAATATTTCACAGGAGCAGGCAAAAACATCACACCACAGTAATCAGACCGCAGGAGGGATCCTGACTTTACTCACTGGCTTTAGCAGTGCTGTAAATCTCAAGAATCCTATTGACCAGTTCCTAGCTAGACACCCTTGCATATTTCTGTAAGTGTTTTTGCAACAGTAAAAGAAAGTGTTTTGAGATGTGTAATATTGGAAACATTTTATACATTTCAATAAGTAAGCAAAACATTTCAGAAATTCAATGAGTCTTTCTATGAAAAAAAAAAAATTCTGCATTGTAGAAGATAGTAATATCTGAAATCCAAAAGCCTCACTCAAGTCAATTTCTGCTATAGAAAATTTGGTGGTTAAATACATAACAATGTTTATGGCAGGATTTAAACTGCCATATATAAATTTACACATTTGTGGGCACCTGAGATAATGTTTCAAAAAGAATTCTCAGACAGAAGAAACCAACAAATTACCCAATTTTAAAAGTATTTTTTCACATCACTGCAAGAAAAGGAAAAGCATCAGCTTTTAAGAGCATTCTATAACCAAAATGTGGTTATGTTCTTATAGAAGAGCATTCTATAAGCAAAAATGTGTTTCCAGGCAGCAAGCCTGTGTTACACCACTCTGTAGGTATAAAAAAGTTCTTAATACAGTCTCTCTCCTTTTCGTAAAGAAATGAAAGCTTCTGCATCACTCACCTGAAAAAAGTGTGATGTTCTACACAGCATTTCCAGAGATGTTTGCATGTGGTCTTGTTACGTGCTTCAAAAAAGAATGAAGTTTCATTGCACTGAAAACGAAAGAAAAGAAACCAATATTGTTCTGAGGGATTCTGCCAGTGAAGTCAATCTTGGTTTACTGAAAACACTAACTCTTATCAATGTACACAGGAAAAGACATAGGTCTGGAGAAAAGCAGGAAGAAAAGTGGGTTATATAATTCTGTAGAATTTTTAATTTAAAAGTGCTTTTCTTTTTGGTTTATCATTGCCTGAAAACAGTTATTTAAAGAATCAACTGCTTAGATACAGAAAAACAGAACAAAAAGGAGATTATTGAAACACTTTTGTTTGTTCAATCTTGTATGTAGCTGTCAGCTTTTTTTCCCAATTAAAAAACACAAAGATTTTTTCCACATAGTATGTTTCTGATGTTTCCTCAAAATGCACCTCAGATGTCGAGCAAAAATATATTTTCAGGCTCTGTTTAAGAGCATACAAAAAGGCAAGAGTAAGTGAAGGAAAGAAACAAAAGATAAACTAATATGAACCAACAACACAGAGAAAATGCACAGAAGACACACGTAGAGGAGAACCCGGGTAAAACTGGAAATAAATAACGTGAGAGGATGGAAAGATAAAAAAAAAATACATTAGCTAACTTCAGAATAATTAAAAATGCTAGGAAGAAGGTCAAGGGTAAAAGCTATAAAATCCACCTTCAAATCTCTCAAGGAAGACAACAACAACAACAACAAAAGAATATTCAAAGCTTAAAATCTATTCACTGGAAATTGGCAGTCAGTACAGTAGATGTGAGAAAAAGGCAGGAAATGATTAAAGAGAAGTCAGACATATACAAACTATAAAACACTTCCAACAGACAAGAAGCAGCAACAGACATGTCACGCTGCTTGCTTCCAACAAGGTAAACATTCAAATATGTTCCCATAAAATAGACTTCCATATATCTGTCCCTCAGTAAACTTAAATGCTTAGGTTTGTATCTATGATTTACGCATGAAATGAGTAGTCCAACTGATTTCAGTGTGAATTCTCAACATGGTACAATACCATCTGTAGCAAAACTGAGTCCTAAATCCACTTCCCCAACACATGAATTACAAAGGGGGTAGGATTCATAGCACTTTTGGCAGCTGATTTTAGGAAATGGATGCCCTTGTGCTAGTTTTACTTCTGCAGTCTCATGTACACACAGGTAAAGAGTTCTGGGAAGTTTCTCCAACTCCATGTAATGAGGTGTGGTGACCTGCAAGCATCTTGCAAACTGTGAATCAATTCTGTGTGTTCTCTAGAATTCTAAATTTCACCTTCAACAAAAACCAATTATGTCTCTATTAACAGCTGTCAGGCAGCCTCACGAAATCACAAATTGCCTGCTCACGCAGCCTTTCCTCCACCTTGAAACAAGTAACAGTAAAAATGACAGAGCTTTGCACCTGTGGTTAGAGTAATTGAGATTTCTTTCCCTGACACACACCCCAAAAAAACCCAACCAAAACCAAAAAAAAACCAACAACAACAAATTCAAGACATAGACATGAGCTTATTTCCTCCTATGGATTATTTTAGTCAGTTTAGTGGCTGGCTGGAATAGTCTCATGGAATATCCAAGGAATGAAAATCGTCCTCTAGTCTTCTCTTAAAAGCACATTTTCCCCTCTAAGGCATCACAGTATGAAAGAGGAGTACACTAAGACATACGGCCACTGAGAACACTGAAAACTTGGATTTATCTGGGGTTGCTATGGAAAACATTAAAATGATTATGTAGAAGATTTGGCCCATCACTATAATCCTACCGTTACTTAAAATACAATTTGAAGCTTGATAGCGATCTGCATCTATGTGCAGGACTCTCAAATGGTTTAGCTCGGAGCAAGAATAAGTTTAACTTATAAAAAGGAAAACCAGAAACTTAAAAATTGAAGTTTTTCTACAACAGAAAATAAATAACCTAAGTAACGGGGAAGGAAAAAAAAAAAAGCTTCCCGGACAATCTTGAAGATTGTCAACAAGAAAAACCTATTTATAGTAGAATTTTCCAGAGCAGCCATACTGCTTTCACTCTTCCGGCAAACAGAAACCATTGTCAGATTTTTCAGTCTACCCACTGAAAAATCATATTGCATTTCCACCTTTTTAAACTTTTAAAGAAGACATGTCAAGGGGTACTTTTCATATGCTTATTTTACAAATAACAGAAACATATCTTCAGATTTTATGATTTAAATTACATTACAATTTCTAGATCGGATTGTCATCTCATGTGATTTCATATAAACCCACACAACTATAGTCACCAGTGCACTTTTAAAGAATAATATCAGACCAGGCCTGTGGTATTGCAAACTTTATGCAATAAGATGAGTCAATTTAACTTGTTAGGAAAGAACTCAGTGACTCACTTTTAATATACAGGATCTTGCTTCTCCTTTGTCCACTCCTAAATTTCACTTTTAGGCACAGAATCCTTAAATTTATGTAATTTACATGATCTCAGAGGAGAGAGTTTGTGGGCTGGGGGGAGGGGCAGAAAGAAGCCATGGCTGATTTATTGGGGTTTTTTAAATAATCTTTTTAAAATAAGGTATTTCTGCCATATGTTATTATTAGCCCAGATTGAATGCCACTGGAATTCAGGGATTTCAGGAAAAAGATCAGGGGAAATGTTCATCAAGGAAAGCTTCATGGGGAAAAGATTCCACTCGTCTATTTTTTCTTATTATTTAAGTTAGAGTTTTAGAATTTTCCCATACACAGAAGAAATGGCACGTGACACATGAAAAAAAGTAAGTGACTAAAAGAGGGACAGTATAGCTGCGTTGCCAGATGATTGAATGATCTGACCAGCAAACATTACTGATTCCATCATTTGAAGGCGTTATTTTTTAAGGTGGAAAAAAATTCATCTCAGCTGAGAAAACATTCTGATGATTAACTACATGCTGAAACATCTATACTTATTACGCAGCAGTCAAAGGCACCTGGGGAAAAAACAGCACAGCCCAACAGATCCGATTTATAAATACACTTTGGAATTCAGATCTGGAAAATGAAGCAACTGCCTAAAAATCAGGGGGCAGACCAACACCACAGTGATGTTTGAAGGAAAATTTGAATTTTAATTGAAAGAAAAACACATCTCTGAAAACTATTGCCTCAGAATGGATGGTGGTAATAAGTTAAATAGCACAGTTAAATTTTACTAGAGAGAGAAAGCAAGCCAAAAAGATTGTTCTCCAAGGTCTCTCACCAACACAGAGGAGATAATTTATAATTCTTTTACCATTTTCAGCCTTTTCTGCAAAGTATTCAGCAACTTACTGCAACAAAGTCCAATATGACACTGCATACAGCATATCTGGGTTTAGAACTACATTTATTTTTTAAGACCTTTTAAAGCTTGCAAGAGTACTGTGATTACCGTCACAATTTATAAATGCAAATATATAAGGCAGAACTGAAGGCAATAATATGTTCATGGTCTAATCTTCCTCTGCTACCTACTTTGCATAGGTAAAGCAAGGATTACCTTACCTGTTAACACCATGAACTTTGTGTCCAATAAAAGACAACATTTTTATGCTGCATTTTATTGGAAGCATAATTGTACACTCATCATGAATAACTGCAATTTCTTACAGGTAGTGAGAATTAGCTGGGGTTTTTTTTCCTTACTTCTTATGTATCTGATCCAAAAGAAACAAAGACCTAATGATTTACAGGAAATGACAATTGCAAACTCATTTGGTGGTGTCTGGTGCCTCACAAGCTACTCCCTGCTACTCATCCTGCTGCTTTGGGACAGCTCAGTGTACTAAAGTTAATGGTTCTGTTTCCAGAGTGGTCCTGGTCATCTGTACGCTCTGAACATCTTCCCCTCTCCTTTGAACCAGCTTTGGTGTTTGCCCATTCTTTCAGGAAGCCAGCTGTGCTCATCAAATATGCATAAAACCATTTATTTTTGTACAGTGATTTTTGAAGACATCTGTGACTTGCTTCAGCGAGGGAGGAGGCAGGACCACAGGTCCAGGGGCTGCAAAAGGACAGGGATATCCCTTGCAGCAGTATCCAGTTGCTAACCTCTTCAACTACCTTCTCTTAACCCTGAAAAAGGTAAGGTACTAAAAAACTGTGAGGAAAAACATAAAATATTCCTTTCCTTTTAAACACTTTAAAATTTCGTCCCGCAGTCTTTAAAACACACTAAAGCTCATACTGCCATAGAGTCACCACCATTCACCATGGGAGGAGAGATGGACTAGCACAGGGGATGCAGATAGATTGACCATACTATGTGCTTATAAACAGATGTGTGTTCTTCGTTGCCTCTCAAATTAGCCAGAAGACTGATCTGGCAGAGCCTTGGAGATCTCCAAGAAACAGTTAGTAACTGATACACTGCTCCATTGTATCCCTTCCCCCCAAAACTTAACTGAAAGACTGAAGGGATGTTACTAATGCCTTCAAAGGAGAGAAGTCAAGAGTGGTCATCACTCTACTTAACCACAAAACACCCGCGGAACTGCTGGAGCTGACATACTGGTTCAGGAGTGCCCACGCTGCCTTCTGCAAACAGCTGCCAGCTTGCTCTGCCATGCCAGTGTGATTACACACCTTTCACGCTCAGAGCTGCCTTCTGCCCAGCTCAGTGCCTAGGCAGGGCAAGCACCAGTCCCTCTGGAAAGACGAAATGCACTTAAAATGACAGTTCCTCCCTCTATGGGCCAGAAGATCCTTTGCAAAGTTCATGGATTACACCAAACATAAGAGGACCACTGTTTTTCACCCACTCTGTGAAGTACTGTACCCATCCATAGATCAAAAACCTTTTGAAAATTCATGACTCAGAGCAAGCTTCAACTGCTGTAACCCATGACAAGACATGCATTGGTTCCTGCCAGTCCAGGCTGAGAAAATGAAGAAGAAAAACCCAAATCCAAAACAACAGCCAGCACACACCCTACTCTTCCTATTCACACTGAATATTAATATAGCATATGAGGTGGGATCTTGCCACATTACACAGCACGTACATGTAATACATGCACACATACAAGTAACAGAAATATTAACACTAGCTCTGAAGCTACTGCTCCCCAACATTATTCTTTGCCAGGTTAGGCACATACCTGGATAGTATCAATTGTTAACTCCAGTAGGAAATATTCTGTCTTTATATATTTACACAATGCATACCAATCATAGTTTATGTAATGGACAATGTATTACTCCTGGTTACACAAGGTCAATCTTTAAGAACATTAAACAAGTCAGGAATTAAAATTAATAATGCCATGCCTGTTTGCATAAAGCCTTATCTCAGCCTTGTCTCATACAGATTAAAAAAAAAGACTGAAGAATAATTTACCAAGAAATGTTGACATTAACACCTTAGTGGCAACGTCTATAATTTTATGCAGGTATTTTAATCCTAGTTCTCCTTCAAAATTGTTAATTACTGAAGATTTTGCTATCAGGTCTCGAACCAATCTAACAGTCTTTCTGCAATGGCTCAGAAAGCGGTTAAGGAAAGACTCCAAAACAACCCTGGCCAACCTAAACAAACTAAAAACATTCTATGTGATATATTAACGCTACTATGCTTGCTCACCTCCACCCTCCACTACCATTCTGGCATAAGTGGGGGCAAATGCAAATGACACAAAAGTCACTTGTAACTCTTAAACCATAATAAAGATCAAAAGTTTTTGTCTGGAATTGAAACCTAAGCTAAACTGGACTACAGATTAGGAGGAACATCTCTTCAAATCCTGTCCAATTTTGCTAAGAAACTACAAGAGGAATAAATCAAACCAAAAGTTCCTCCTAGAATGTGTGATTGAAGACAGAATACAGTATGTGGTAAGGGAAGAAAGAAAGGGTATAACTAGACCACCTCATTAATGTAATTATTTTTCAGATTTCTGACACTCATAAAAATAAAGCACATTTCCAGGGTTTTCTGAGGCTAATTAAGACAACAAAAACACCTTGTATTTAGCCAGGTTTCAGTTACCAGAATGGGGAGCATTATGTGCTTTGCAATTGCCTTGAAGTTTCTCTAGCATGCATCAGTGGTTGGTATTACTCCTGAAAATAGTCTTTACCAACTTCATCTTGTAAGTTCAGCTGAGCTGAGGCTCTTCATCTGACTAAGCAAGACTGCAGAGGAAGACATGGCTTCAAAATGTGTAAATCATCCTTAATTGCATAGCTGCAGGGTTGTTCTGACTTGAAAGAACCCAAATTTCAAAATCCCTCGAAACAAAAATTTCAGACTTCCAAAAGAGCCCCCTCTTAAATCAAAAAATTATGAAAGCAAGGGTTTTGCACGTTCAACACTTTCTGCTTTGGTGAAATAGAAACATGAAAACTAACAAGTACAGAAGCTTTGCATAAACTCTGTGAAAGAGTGAAATCATTCACTTGCATGTTCAGACACAGTGCAACCAAAGTTAAAGGCACTGTTACAGACAACAATACGGGGTTGTGGGGAACAACACAGAAGCACTTGGTACCTACAGGCAAAAAAGCTCCACATCTCTCACTCCTTCATATTATTATATGTACGTTCCCAGCCTACACAATCTATCAAAGCATGTTTTTCTCTGTTTCGTTTCATGTCCTTAGTTCAGAGAGAAACCAAGGAAGCAAGTCGTGTTCCTCACATGGGGAAAGCACAGGAGATGTGCTGTGCACCCCTTCATTTACCCACTTTCACAGAGTGCATCTATTGTGATTAGGCTCCTATTTGCAGCACTGGAGGGAGGAGGGGGGCTTTGTCAGCCACCTGTATTGTTGGATTGCTTCCAGCAAGGTTGCTCAACAGATATCTATGCTAGCAGCAATTGTGCACAGGCATGAGATGGATCTCCCAGTTTTCTTAAAGGAAGCTACAGGAAAATACACTTTTCTCATCTTCAGAAATTTTTTGCTTTTGTTTGCCAAGTTCAAGGAATCCTGTGAGGTCCTCATAGGGTACAGGTTCCTAATTCCATGCTGATAAGCAGAGGTTTCATGGAAAGCCTGACATGTTTCTAGCTCAGAATCCACAGCATGGGTCCACTCAGGGGACAATGAAATACTGATTCAGTGATTAACATCACTGAAAAAGACTTCCCGTCAGCAGGTCCAGGTCATTAGTTTCACAAGTCAGGATAAGCCAAGACAATCAGATATAAGGGCAGTATTTTGTTTATGAATCACAAAATTGTCAGAGTTGGAAGGGACCTCTAGAGATCATCTAGTCCAACTTCCCTGCTAAAGTAGGATTGCCTAAAACGCATTACTCAGGACTGCGTCCAGGCAGGTCTTAAAAATCTTCAGACAAGTGGACTCCACAATCTCCCTGGGCAGCCTGTTCCAGGGGTCTGTCACCCTCACTATAAAGTTTTTTCTCATATTTGGGTGGAACTTCCTGTGTTCCAGCATGTGCTCACTGACCATCGTGCTCTCACTGGAAACCACTGAGAAGAGACCAGCTCCATCTTCCTTTGACCCACTCTTTAGATACTTGTAAGCATTAATAAGGTCTCCCCTCAGCCTTC
>VXBW01007717.1:10229-41709 GCA_013400375.1 Thinocorus orbignyianus
TTGAACCTCATGAGGTTCATCTGGGCCCACCTCTCCATCCTGTCCAGGTCCCTCTGGATGACGTTCCGTCCCTCTGGCGTATTGACAACACCACACAGCTTGGTGTCATCTCCAAACTTGCTAATGGTGCATTCAATCCCCCTGTTTATATCATTGATAAAAATGTTAAACAGTACCGGTCCCAGCACAGATCCTTGAGGGACACCACTTGCGACTGCTCTCCAGTTGGACCTCAGGCCATTGACCACCACCCTCTGGATGCGACCATCCAGCCAGTTCCTTATCCACTGAACAGTCCACCCATCAAATCCGTATCTCTCCAATTTGTCAAGCAGGATGTTGTGCAGTACCGTGTCAAAGGTCTTACAGCAGTCCAGATGGATCACATCCACAGGTCGTCCCTTATCTACTGACATAGTCACTCTATCATAGAAGGCCACTAGGTTATTCAGGCAGGACCTGCTCCTAGTAAAGCCATGCTCTCATATCACTGTTACTTTCATGAAATTGGATGATTTTTGTTCCAACGTCAAAGACTGTAAAATGTCTTTCACACTGAAGCTCTACCTTTATAAAAGAATTTGGGTTTCAAAAAGTTTCAAAAGATAGTAATACTAGAGTTCATACTTATGTCTACTTCTGTTATTATCTTGCTAAAATATAAAGTTGAGAAAAAATTATGTAATGCATTGTTTTTTTCCTGTGTCTCTGGCGCTAAACTCATTACCCTGCAATAAATATTCTGTTTTAAGTGTGTTAAAACAAAAACATTGTATTGACTTATCTACTTCTCCAGTGATAATTTCCAAGATAGAGAACGTAACTTTCCAAGCCATTTAGCAATGTTTGTAACCAACCGCTGCTCATTCCCAAAAAGTGGAAGACATGTTCCCCTCAAGCAGTGTAAACAGTCTTTTTTCCTTATCTTATTAATGGGCATCCTCCAAACACGACACTGCTATAGCAGCACCTGCCATAATATCAAGATATTAATTTTAAGATCAAGGCAAGATCTACTCCTAAATACACAGAAAAACAACCACATGAAGTTGTATTAAGAATTAAATTTCAGCCAAGAAATTTAAACGGTACACATTGCTAAGAAATCACTAGTCAGTCAGTTATTTTTGTGTAAAGAAACTTTTTTACAACACCATAGCTCCCTAAATGTGGTAAGAAGTACTTTACAATGGATAATAAATCCACTTTGACAGTATCATCAAGCCTGATGAACAAGTAAAAAAATTCCTGTAAGTATACATAGTTTTGTATTTTAAATAAGTAGTATCATAGTAGATGGACTAGAAAAGATCATACTGTTCTATTTTCCCATCTTTCATGAATTGTTAAATAAATATTTTATATAGCTTTGGCAAAATGAAATCTGAAGAACTCAAAAAACAGTGTACTATTCCAATAGCTTCAGAACTTCTGCAAACAATTAACCCAGTTCCTGCATCCACGTAGCTGGAATTTTTAACTGCTCTCATTTCCCACAATGTTTACTTCTGCTTGTTGTGCTTGAGACATTATTCATTGTATTTGCCAATTAAGTTCCTTTTAATCTCGTGTTCTAACAGGAAAACATATAGAATCAAAAATTATATGTCATTCCAACAACTATTCCATAATAATATATGTTATTTGCAAATTCAAATAACAAAAGGTTTCTTAATACAGCCCAGCACCACACTTCCTAGGTTTTCAATATATGCAGAACTGTGTACCTGTGAGCATCTAATTATGTCCCACTCCTAGGAAACAGTGTATTTACAGAGAAATTATGTCAGCAGTGTCTGTTTAGAGTCTACTTGGAGACAGGAAAAAAGCATCCCTAAGAGTTACTCAAATAAGACAAGCTAAGACAAGCGTTATCAAAAATAGCAAGCATTTTTTCCTTCCTGTAATATCAGAATATCTACTACTTACAAGCAGTAGAGAGTCACACTAGAAAGAGAAGTTAACATTTTGTAGCTGAAAGCTAACATTTGTCTCATTCAGAAGGACCACAGCTCTTTTAAGTCCTCCTGAGCTGCAGGCAGCCAACCTATAATAACAGATTCACCATCAGGCAATTGATTTTTTATTTATTTTTTTTTTTACAGCCTGAATGAAAAGATGGCAGTTGTTTCACAGAGTGGCAGCAGCCATATTGAAACACTGTGATGACCAAGAAACAGATTCCTCAAGTAAACAAGCTAGTACAAAAGGCTTGTGAGTTTACAAGCAGCTGGATACAGATATGTAAGGCATGAAATTCTCCCGTATTGGGATTTCAACCCCTCA
This sequence comes from Thinocorus orbignyianus, assembly GCA_013400375.1. Taxonomy (NCBI): domain Eukaryota; kingdom Metazoa; phylum Chordata; class Aves; order Ciconiiformes; family Thinocoridae; genus Thinocorus; species Thinocorus orbignyianus. The sequence continues at coordinate 12,516 of VXBW01007717.1, forward strand.
GATCTTTTTCCTGAGTAAGAGGAACTTAAGCCATCACGTTAAAAACTTCAGTAAGACAGACAACTGTGTTGAGGTCTCAGAATGTCAGTTTCTCTTCCCTGAGCTTGCAACAAGTTTCCTGTGAAATGGAATTCTCCTCTCATGCCTTCTGAGGACACCAGGACACATAAAGTTCTTCACAAAAGACCTAATTCATGTCAGGAGTCCCCAGAAGGCATTTTCTTCCCGGATATGTTGTAGAAGAAAGGTGGTCTGAGTCTGTTCTTGACTGATGGAAGAAAGTGCATATTTATAAAGAGGTACGCTGTCTTTGGCAATTGGGAAAAACTCAGAAAAAAATTGTAACATTTTTCTTGTCTCTCAAAGATGTATTTTCTTCAGTCTACAGCAACTCTTCATGTCTTTGTTCAACCAATAAAGAAGTTCCAGACGTTGTAAGCAACCATCTCAAGAAATCTTTTAATCTGAAAATACACATGCTGTCAGACTGGTGCAACATCCACTTTCTGACTCCAAACCACTTTGGCTGGTGTGATTATTTCTGTTGGTTTTTGTCTTTTCAACTGAACTCTTTACAGTTCACTATACTCCTCAAGACTAAATATTCAGTTAAGAGAGAAGGCAGACACTTTTTCTTACATAAAACATAAGTTTATGGACTACTTTTGTTATGTGGAACATGATCAATTCCTATATTCCGCACACAGACAGACAGACAGTTTTAAAAGAATCTGTATCTCCTTTGACAAAGCTTTGGGATCCACACACTGAATTTGATAGCCTGGATTATACAAGCCCACTCTAAATTGCAGCTTTGTAGATCGCTTACCAATTTCCCTTTTTAAACATTTCTATTCCGTCCACACTTTCCTAAAAAAAATCTGAAACACCAGATTATGCAAAAAGATCTTTAGAAATAATATAATCAATACCTTTGAGACAAAAGGTTGCTGGGAGTGACATCTCCCACTATCTCAAATAATATCAATGATTTCTGTGAAAGCTGCTTTGTTACTGTTCCATGTTGAATGAGGACTATTTCTATGCCAAAAATAAAAAGTTCTCCTAGTCTAGAAATCAACAGTGGTGAAAAAATATGTAAACAACTAGTGCCATTTAGGTTGTGACTCATAAGAAACACGAATTTTTCTTTTGTCTAAGAAACAAATACACTGTAGAGCTAGTAAGTTACCATTTGTCCATTTTTTAAAGACTAAAAAAACCCAAGAAAACCAACCTTTTTGCTGTAAAAGTGTTAGTAATTGAAGGGTGCATTTTTTTTACAATAAAGACCACTTACAGCACAAATTCAGATAACCGAACACATTTACTAGCAATTTGACTGAAAAATGAGAGAGCTTTTCATCTTCCTCAGCTTCTCACTTTGAAGATTCATCCCTTCCTATAAACTATTTCAAAGCAAAATTTGTTTGCCTTCAGCACTCAGGATTACAAACCTATCCTCCCCTGGCTATCACTCTAAGTTAACGCTTAAAAGTCCTACACTAATTAATGCCAAGTGAAGAAACAGCTTGAATGTACTTGGCCAATACAGCCCTGAGTGCAGGCAGCCATTAGGTTGCCTGTACAAGCCAATCCCCTAAGGGAAAGCACAACGCAGGCAAAGTGAAGAGTTCTGGGAGATGAAGAACGGATCTTGCAGTGAAACTCTCAGGAGCACTCACAGAAGCCCCATAAAACATGGGTTTGTGAGCTCAGTGCTGCACCACACCTGATCATTTGATTTATACTTGTACTTGAGAGACTTACAGAATCCTCATCGTGCTCCAATATAAACATGACAGAAAAAAGAACAAGCACAAGACCAAGTTTAAGACTGATAGCAAACCAGAAAAGCAGAATGTCTCAATATGAATGTCATGTTCCTTGACCAGTGCTTTACCCTTTAATACAATGCTGCCCATTTTCTTTTTCCCTTTACTGATTTGTGAGGACTCATGTAAGTAGTGCTAAAAAACTCTACAAAAAAAAAAAAACCCTCACAAATCTAGCACAATGCATGTCAAGGAAAAACAAGAAGCCATTTTATGTGAAAACAGTTTTCTTGGCCAATAAAGGACATGTGCTGAAGCCTTATGACTGGAGTTTTAAAATCGAGATATGACTAGTACAAACATTACAAAATTATAAATTTTCTGAATAATTTTCTGGTAAGTCATAATGCAAAACATAAAAAAAACCATTATTGACAGCAAGGTCACAGATAAAAAAAGGTCTGACTTGAGTGTTACCAATCCCTTGCAGCTAAAATTTCAAACTACTACAGAACTTTCAAGTTTAAAGTAAAATATAAGTACATTAAAGGTAAGAGAACTGACAACGAAGATCCTGCAAAAATACCTTCCATACTGCTGAGTGGCACGAGAACTTTAATTTCTGTGCTTTAACTGTTACAGTAAAAGTTTCAAGCACCATGCACTTCTAAACAAATTCACGTTTAGCCTGGCAAGCTTAAGACTCAAATTGTCTTTGCAGATGATGTCAAAAACCTTGACAGATGCAGCAACTAAACATGGAAATATGCAAATATTCCTAATTTTTCAGGTGTGTTACAATAATGACCAAGACGACTCTGGAAATATTCCAGTTAAGTTTCAGTAATGCAGTCCAAGAAAACAGACAAAGCTTTTTGATACTAAAATTAATTGCCTCTAATACTTAAATATCTAAACATGGTATTACCTTCATGGCATGGATTTCTTCTATTAATCTCTCAACTCGTTTTTGGTTCTTTAATTTCAAGTCTTCTGAACCCCTGCAAATGAAGACTGACTTTATTAAAAAAAACATTAAAAAATAATCTGTTTCGTTAATTTGATTTTCCTGTGGGTTAATACTAAGTAGCAAAATAAAAATAGCATAAGAGTGAACATGTGTACATTCCCTTGATGTTAAATGAACATTTTAGGAAGCAGCTGAACATAATCTAATGCTTCTAGATCCTCAACAGAGGAAAAAACACTGAGGATTTACCAGAATAGTGAGAAAAACAAAATGTTACCTCATTATAAAACAGCAACCAGAATTCCTATCATCAATATATAGGAGTCACTAATATCTCAAATGTAATAGCAATTTAAGAGCTGTAATATTTAAATACGAAAGAACACTAGACTTGCTTCTTATTTCGCACTATTTACAAAGATCACGGGAGAAAAATACATTTGATTTATGCTTCAAGCCTAGTAACAGATGGATCTTAGACTGTCTCCAACAAGACACATCATAAGTTATTAGGTCAGTTATCTTTAAAAACATAATCTACAAAACATTAACTATGTACTTAAATATTAATCAATACTAATTATAAAAAACCCAAGCCTGATCTGTATATCCATGCACATGGACCACTATCTTTTGCTATAGAACCCTGCACACAACTGCAGTGAGAAAACGTTGCATAATTTACGTTCAACAGCAGAACAACCCAAAAGACCAAGTCTGACACTTAAAGATCCTGCAAAAGGTTCTGTAACTGTTTGGGATTAGCTTCCAACAAATCAAACCCCTTTAAAAAGAAGTTATCTTAATTCTGCTTTATGAAAATGCTTTTCAGTCAGTGTCTTCAGTCTACCTAAAGTGATGGAAAACCAAGACAAATAGAATGTATGCAACATCATGGCTTAAGTTTTAAATGTAAATCATGTTTCTCCCACTTCTCTGTTTCTGAGAAAACATTTAAGATACTGTCTTATTTATAAGAACAAACACAAACAAGAACACTGATATTTAAAAACTGACTTTTTCAACTTTAATTTCCCAATGTGTCTGGTTAGTCTGCGAATAGTCAGGACTCTGGCCTTCTTCACAACTTTTCTCATCTTCACAACCTGTCAGAAATATGGAAGACATTATAAAGCTTGTTTTCATTGATTGCTTTCCATATACAATACATTAATTACAGAGACTTAAATTTTAGAAATTAGTTCAACAAAAAGAACCATTTTTAAAAATAGAGTGCATTCCCCTGCTAACCAAATCCCAGTACAATTAAATTCAGATTTCATTTAAAAATCAAACTGCTTCCATAAACACCAGAGGAAGAATAACCTACAGTCTAAAAATGTGTCTGAGGTCTAAACAGAAGACAAGACATTCCTAACTATCCATACTTTAATATTCTTCTTAGAGCTAGACTGAGCTAGAGATTTGAAAAGACTCACCTTTTGTCTTCACTTTGTTTATTTTTGTTCTAGTGAAATAGCACCAGTACTTTTCCATTAGTACACAATACGTAAAAGTATTTTCGTTATGAAACATTTTGAAAGACTAAGGAAAGACTCCCAAACTAAACATTATTTATTATAGAGCAGAATTCAAGATATAAAAATTATATAATGTATTTGAATTTACTTTTGTTGTAAATAAAATCAAAGTGATTTCCAACTCACTGCAGACCCTTCCACCTTCCTCTCCTACCCAGCATTCTGCTCCCAAAATCTATTTCAAAGTAGACAGCATTAAAGAAAGCTTGACAATGATGTTTTGATACCATTTCTCAACCCAAAATAAAAGGAACAGAATTCTAATTATTATTGGACAGGTGGTACAAATAGATGAACTTTTGGAATCTTCTGTTATTAAATTCCACCATGGGAAACCTCAGGCCTATGCATTATCTCGTCAATGAAGCACATGTTGGATACAGGAATCAGTAGTGACTTGGTTTTTTTTACAACTCAAAAAACCCCACCAAACAACCCTTATTTGTTCATACATACTTTATTACCACTATTAAGATTTTGTATTTAACAGTTAAACTTAGAAAACACGAAATATTAAAAGAAAGAAAAAAACCAGTCTTCCTTCTTCCAGACAAAAAGCCAAATTTATCTTTAAGTTTATCCAGAAGGATAATTTAAAAAAAAAAAAAAGTTGGCACCTCTTTCTCCAGGAAGTTCTTTACCTCAGATTTTGATTTTATCTTCCAGTTCCTCAGCGATAACATCAAAATGATTGCTTGATGGTGACTGCACCATCAAGTCTGTTCCACCAAGATTAAGCTTGACCAAAAAAAGAGAAAAAATAAATGTTGAGCTCACAGAGGAACATTTCACACCTATAAGGGGAATCTTGGCTAGTATATATCCTCTGTACAGAGACCACAAAGGTGAAATTGTATCAGTTACTAAAAACTGAAACACCTGTGTACTTTGCACACCTGATTATGTTTGTAGCTAGGTTACCAGCACAAGAAAGTGGCTAAGCCTTGAACTGTACTCAGTGGTGGCTCTCCTGAAGGATGATCAGTCAGTGCAAAACAATTTCTACAGAGGGACACATGCTGATTACCAGTCCTACATCTGCCAGGGCAGAGAAGGAGCATGTGGACCAGTGCTGCCCTGAAAAGTGAGACAGGGAAATTGCACTTTGTCAATTTTACAGGCTTTTGCACGGAGAGAAAGGAAAAGGTAAAGGAGGCTTTTGGGACAAGAATGACTTATTTAAAATTGGTCTCCTGTTCTAAAATTTGTACAGCAAAGGCCAGCACTTGCCTCTGTTACCCTAGTGAAAATAACTGTGCATGCAGGTCTACCTACAAGCATTTCTACTTCAGTTAACAGGAGGACCCCCTGTGCCAAACCTCTGCTAGACAGGAGCACTTCTCAAGTCCCCATGCTCTAAGGAAGAAATTCTTAACATTACCATTTGCCATCTGTCCCTGAAAACATTTCTTTCTGTAAGATACTGAATATAATTATCACAGCTCTCTATATTACTCCTTCTTATAAAAGGAATAAAGAAAATAACGCATCTCCTGGCTGAGTAACTCTTAGATATTATGTATGTTCAAAGAGTTTTGCACTTCAGATGCAAAATGGATACGTCTTAGAAAGTTGGGGTGGTATGGTGTTTGCTTTGGGTTTTGTTTGTTTTTTATTTAAATAACCATTAAAAACATCCACAAGCTACAAATACACGTGAATTTAAATAATTCATTCTTCACATATTAGTTACTGTGTATCCAAAAGTGAAGTATATTTAACTTTCTCTCAAAAAATATTTTGTCATGTATTTTTTAATAGAAATATTAATGCAGACACAGCATGTTTCCAGGGCCTACAAGAGCCAAAACCCAGCCTCTTCTGCTGCCAGCCAATGAAGGCTGTATAGATACATGACAGCAGGAATGAGGGGCGGCATTCATTCTTTGGCAGGCTCGGAATATCAACTTACGTAATCCACAGTCACTTCTTTCACACGGGACAGTATGCATCAACTGTGTTCTTGGAAGTACTCACAAAGTTCTCAAGAACGCAGTCAGTTCTTTGGGACAGAAATCAAAAAAAGTTTTGCTTTAGATTTACAATGTGCGTGAAACAATGGGGCTCAGACCACCAGGGTGGCTCCGAGGACTCACTGAACGATTCGCCTCTCGTGTTACAAAGTAAGATAGGCAACTTCAAGTAAAAAAACAAAAGCCAACACCATCACCACCCCAAACAGTAGCAGATTTTGAAAAATACTAAAAATATTTACTCATAATAAGACTTTTTTTAAAATAGGTTAAGAAAAGACAACAAGAAGTTTCTGCACTGAAACTTTGGAAGGCTGCAGTGAAAGCAGCATCAGACTTAAAAATCCTTATTGCCTGTTCTTAAAGGATTTGTAATCTACTTAGAGTCCGCAGTGAATGCAAAAGCATAATTATAAACACAGACAAATCTCAAAGCAAACAATTTATTCTATCAATAGGAACAAATCTTAGGATTCCTGGAAATTCATGAAGCCGCAATTTTAAGAGGAAATGACCACTTCAAGGATTCCTTGCAACTAAGAACAAAAGATGCTTTCCTTTGTTAAAGACATTCCTTTATTTCTTTATTCTGAAAGAAAACATCATCTACAGAACAATTAAATCATTACCATTTATTACTAGTAACAAATATGTGTGTTTATTAATGATAAATATTTGCTAAATACAGTTCTTCAATAGTAAGAAGAGAGAATATAAAAGACAAAGTATCCATAATATACATTATTAAATCTAAAAGAAATCATAGGAGAACTGAACTCACTTTTAAAAATGAGCCTAGGCAGTAACACAGACTAGCCTGAAAGCACACGTGCATGTTTCAAAAGCTATGGGTAGGAATAAAAATCACATCCATTTGGCACTGTACCTTCCATGGTATAGTATAAGTATTCATATTACTATAGATCCTAAACAAAGACGAAATGCAAAAGTATTCCATGGTTGCATGTATTCCACAAAGAGAGGCTTTCATCACACTAACAGTTTGCAACTTACACGCATTGTCACAAAACATGACATGGACCAGCCAACGGCACGCAAGCCATTTCAAGCCATAGGCAGACAGTACCTGCTGCTGTTTCAAGAAAGAAAGGCCAAAGAAAGAGCACAGTATGAGATCAGCATTACCAGACAGAGACGAACTAGAAAGTCTCTCCTTCAATGTGCCTTTGCCCAAGAAGTACACATTACTGAGAATGATTGTAAGGGGAACTGCAGACTTCAGCACAACCTGCACTAAAGAGATACTTGGCACCCAGCTGGTGGCAGTCACTGCTAGTAGCAGCAGTACTTGGCAATGAAAAGAGCCCCGATTTGGATGGACAGGTACACTTGGCATGGTACAAAGGAATAAGAGGGTACACGTCAAAGCAAGAGGATGATTGCCAGCAAACAATGCATCTAACAACTGTGTGTTTAAAAGGTATCACAAGAACCACACTACCGAATTTACAGCTGAGGAAAGGGAAAAAACAACAGCTTCAGCCACTTTGCCTTGTTATTCCAGGTTGCTCCTGCCACTGAAGGATGAGTAACTACTCCTGGAGATTACCTGGTGTGACAGTCCAACCACGTCTTCCCCATCCTTCGCACGTCCATGCCCTTCTCATGCCCAAGTAGGGGGAAAAAGGGAGAGAAATTGACAAAGAACTATTTAATTGTACCTTTGAACTCCATGCTTCCTTCTAGCTTTTTTTTTTTTTTTTTGCAAGAAAACAGTTTGTTTTGAATACTGATATTTTAATCATAGTTACAAACTACTTAATTTCAACTAACAAAAATCTTGGAAGGGCTGAACTGATGTCTGAATTAGTGCTGTTCTTCCTGGAAAGGGCTTTTGATCACATAGGTTATCCTGTTTAAATTAAGTGGACATGGTTATTCTACATAATACAAGACAAAAAACATGTGTAATAGAACAGAAAGCTATTTTAAGAGCCTCCCACACAATTACACTGTTGCAATAAAAAAAAACTTTTATGAAAATTTTCAAGTTCAGTGATGAGAAGCATAAGGTATTTTTTTGATGAAAGAACAAAATAAAGAATCTGGTTTAGGTTCCCAAAACCTAAATCCCTACAGAAAAGTCCTCATATCAGTGATGGCAAAAAAATCACAGCAAGCAATGAGGACAAAACAACAGTACAAGTGCAATGTTAGATTCAAATTCACACGACTAGTCAAAGGTATTTGCCTTCACATTTTTAAGACAACAGCAGCAAAGTTCTCAAAGGAACACTGCATTAGAATAAAATGTTATACTTGGCCACTTCTGAAACTTGTTTTGAGGTCTGTACAGGCAACATGCCTCCAAACCAAGCTAGTGTTCAGCCAATTAGAAAAAAATAAAGGAAAGTGTGACTAAAGATTTGTAGATATATCAAGAAAGGTACGTGTCTACTCTGAACTATTGAATCAGCTATACTCAGTACTTAATCCAATGGATTAAGAGAAAAAATAAGCAATAACATGTTTCTGCCCATGACCTGTTAAACATATTCTGTTAAAAAACACTGATGTTGAAGAACTGTGGAGGTTTACAACATGAAAAGTAAAGTGGTTTTATGATACCATGTACAAAAGTTAGTACTGTACATGAAAATACCTGGAAGATCCAGAATGTCTTAAGTTCTTCTTAACTTAAAGTTAATAAAAGTTTGCTCATGCAGTTGGTCCCAGCTATCCAAAATGCATGAAAGCCAATAAACTGATGGTCGCGTCTTTTTTGTCTGAGCAGCCTGAAGCACATACAATTGTTCTCCTTGGGCTTCAGCCCATGAGGTGCTGAACATTTTGGTCCTGACCCAGTAATGCACTTAAACAAATTATTAAATCCTTAAACAACCAGCACTATCCAGACTGGAGTTTCTTCATCCATTTCTGCTTTATGCCAGCACACAAGTCTCATCCTAGTTCTTGTACAAGTGACCAGAAAAGACAAATCACTCTGTTTTCCTCAAAGAAAGACACTGGACCTAACCTCATTCATCAAAAAAAGCCACTGTAAGAGTTTATAGTGTTCTGAAATATCCACAATGTTATACAAACACACATGCACCAAACAGAGGCTTCCCTCCTCTTCCCCAATAAGGTGAGGCCTCTCCTATATGAAGACTGTCTTCAAGGTCCAGACATAATTGTAAGAAAACCTGTCATTTACACTTAAGATATAATTTCTAAGTAATACTTTGTAATTTTACATAGACATGTCCAAATCCACTTCACAATATAAGGTCTCTTACGTTTTTTCTATCACTTGATGCCTGAAAAAAACAAGAGGGTAGTTCTGAACTTGCTTTTCTACCTCCATTTCTTCCTGTGCTCTCAAGGCTAACAGGCTTTATATGACATGAAGGTTACACGTAAGAAAGGGATGACAATGAGAAAACATCATGAATTTACTGTGTAAATTGTCTCAGGAAATAATCTATTTTACATATACTTGATCGTATCACCATCAACAATTAACAACTATCTACACAAACAGGGTCTAGTGAATGAACAATAGTGATAAATCAAATTGTAGGTATAAGCTCAGACCTAGTTGAGCCCTTTTACGCCAAGAGCACTCTAGCAGGTTGGAATGAGAGTCTGACCCATTAAGATCCAAATGGCTTCAAGTAGCCAGAAAACAATATTTACATGTGCCCAACTGTATACAATAGCTTTTTGATCTTGCTGCATTCAGAAACTTGCTTCTGAGCCACCTCAAGTTTAAGCAGCACTGCTTAAGCAGAAAGGGAAAAAGTCATTAATAACACACCAAAATCAGTTATTTATGTCGCTTAAATTATGCATCAACTAATGTCAAAGCAAGAAATCCAGTTTAAAAAAATAAAAAATAAAGTGCAATGTATTTAAGTTCAGTATTCAAAGTCACTCCAATATCTCTAAGAAAAATATGGAACTAAGTGATGTTTCAGTTCTCACTGATCTTCTTTCCTTTCCTCATTTTAGGGCACATCAAAAGCATTGGTTTCATTTTATAGTTACTTGGCAGTCTCCTAACCAAGCAATTACCATGACAACAGAGTATTCTAAACGTTAATTTTTGGTGCTATTTGGCAACAGAGAGTTTTAAAATTCAAAACACCTGCAGCTGGATCACGTATTAGCCAGAACTAACAATAGTACATAATCTTTTGAGTGAATAATCTAAGTGAAAAAATGTTTCTGGAACTTCATTACAAATACTTCTCTCTATTATCTGGAATGTCAGCTCGAAATATTTAATGATTTTTAGATTCTTAGGAAAAGTTAGGAATTGCCAAGTTTACTTTTTTTTTTTTTTTAGAAAGAGAATCACTATATTACAGTATATATTTTATACATGTCAAAATATCTGGAAAGAGCCAGTCTTACACTTTTACAGCTTCATATATTTGCATTACAAAATCATACATAAATAGGGAGGTAAAGGCAGTAAGAGCAACATAAATGTACCTATGTGCAGTATCAGGGTTCCATTTTTCAGTTCCGAAAGAGTTTTACCCAAATATGTATCTATAAAAAAAGAAAAACCCCACACATCCTAACTTTACAAAAAGCAAATCAATGTGAGTTTTCAGCCAGATAAGCTTCCTCAACTGTCCTCCCTTATAGTCGCATGAACACAAGCTAGTTCCAGGGTCAAGGAGCAAAGTGTGAAGGCATCATAGACAAATGGACTAACAAATAACAAACAAGCTATCCCTCTATTTAATACAAGGATCAAATCCCAACAAGGAACACAGTTTCTTCGGCTAGTTTCTGTGCTGTGTCAATGTAACATTAATCTTGCCTCTGCCATCTTCAGCTACATCAAATCAACTGGACTCAGTTTTATCACAACACATCCAACAACGTGCATGGAGCAACGTTTTCCAGATTGAAATATAACACCCTGCTGCCCGAAGCAGGCAGAAGCACCATCACCAGCTGAAGGCACCCGCAAAGCAAAACACCTGCAGCCTCTCAGGCCTCTGGGCACTCACCCTGTCAGATTCCCAAAGACAGCTGCTAAAGATGAATGGGAAAGAGCACATAGCCCGCTTGGGCATGTTTCCACCTTTCTCACAGGAAAAGTAATGCATACACTCCTTGTGAGTTACTGTCAAACCCTTCCTCCACAGTCTGTCCATGCTGCTTTCTTCGTATTTTCTCAACTAAAGCACTGATACACAAATTTCTTTTTTTTTTTCAATACAGCACTGTATTTCCTCCTGCATGGAGAACAGTCGTCATTTCTAGCATAATTTCTCCAAGTGGAAACCAGAATGAGTACTCAGACTGTGAGCAAAGATCATTTTCATCTAAAGGTTTTGAAAAGTGATTCCAAATATCTCAGATAGTTGGAACGGAGTAAGGCTGGTCTAGAATTACTTGCTCATTGCCAAAGACCAAAATTTAATGGATTTACTGCTTCAAAGTCAGTGTCTCAGTGTATGTAGTCCGACTCTGCGTAGTACTTCAGAAAAACATTCAAGCTCTCAAGTCCAAACCAGGATCACGAGCTGGCCAGACACTTTTTTAAACCCTAAATAAACAACAGTAGTTGTAAACGTCCAGATAAGAGCTAACTGTGATAAACCAGCCCAAAGATGCTATATCACATAAATCAGCACGTAAGTTACCACACGGAAATAAAAATTACACAAGTGTTCCAAAACAGAGGACTACCTGACGGCAATTTCTAACCCTACACTTAATTGATCAGTTTGACATGAGTTTGAAAAACCCCAGCTAGCATTCTGCTAAAAATATTTCCATGGAATGTTGCAGAGAGATGTGATCAAAGCAGTCAACACAGCCAAGCTCAAATCAATGGAGTTCTACATCCAGGACTTCTTAATTAGACCAGAGCTCTAGCTAGAACCCACAGGTGAATTTCACACCCCCTTACGCTTTGATTTCACAGGAAGACAGTAATAGCAGAAGCTACAGTAGTGACATAACATATATCAAGATAACACAAGTGAGTAAGTAATGAAAGCGGTGTTTTTTCCCTCCCATTTTTCTCTTCAAATGGTGAATTTTTAAAGCATTAGGTGAAAAAGAGAGCACTGCTGCCAGGGTAACATTATGAATCTCTACATGACTTACATAATATGAAGCATAACACCACACCTTGACTATAATGACTTACGATCAACCTGTGTAATTTTTGCACCAATTGCACAAATCACAAACATTCACACTTGTAGACTTGAACTGCCACCATGGAAAGAAAATTGTGGCAAAACTGCGTGTGACACTTTACACACGAAGTCAGAAATGCAACAACATTCTTTTCAGTATTAATGTGGGGTGGTAGGGTGTTACTTTGGTTTGAGATTGTTATTCATTCCTCCCTCTGCCCTCAAAGACACACTGTCATGTTGCTATTTTCTCTTCTTCAAGTAAGATAAGCACCTTTCTGGAGAAACTGCTCAGTTGCTAAAAAATGAGACAGTCAGAAGATGTTTAAAAACTTACACCCCTGCTCTGAGAATAGTTTAAAAAGGTAACAGGCTCAGGGTAACGTATAGTTTTTGAAGACTAATCTGCTATCTGTTAAGCACTCACCACCCTTTCACCTACCACAAATTAAAACCACAGTATTAGCCTAACTACCAGTAAGGAGTTAGAACTTTCTCTTCTGACCAGATCAGCAAGCACTTTAAATGCAAATTAAATTCAGTCCATCTGTCAATGCACCAAAACATCAAGGGATGGGTTTGTCTAACAGAACTGAGAGATGCAAGTCTCCTTGCTAAGTAAGCCAGCAAGAAGTCTATTAAGTACCAACTCCTTTGCAACAAAATGAAAAACTAAAGATATCACACCATCTTGCAAAAAAAGCAGCAGCAGAACAACTGGTCAGCAGCTCAGCTGAAAAGACAAACCGGTACATCAGATCAATTTCCCTTATTCTAACTCAATTTGCTTTTCTCAGTCAAGGGGGTATCAGTCACTTGAAAGAGTGAACTGTAGAAATGTTTACAAGATGGGAATGGTAGGGAAGTGAATAAGCTTTGGCAAACCATAAACACAGCACTGTTTCCCTTATATTCTTCTTACCCTCCTGTATTTACTTCCACATAGTACTTCACTGTTGAATATTCACAGAATCACAGGATAGTTTGGGTCATCTAGTACAACCTCCCCTGCAATAAGCAGGGACATCTTCAACTAAGTCAGGTTGCTCAAAGCCCTGTCCAGCCTGGTCTTCAACACTTCCAGGGATGGAGCATCTACAGTGTATCCGGGCCACCCGTTCCAACACTTCACCGTCCCCACTGTAAAACATTTCTTCCTTATGTACAACCTAAATCAGTTTAAAACTATTACTCCTTGTCCTATTGCAACAGGCCGTATTAAAAAGTCTGTCTCCACCTTTTTTATAAGCCCACTTGAAGTATTAAAAGGCAGCAATAAGGTCTCCCCAGAGCCTTCTCTTCTCCAGGCTGAACAACCCCAACTCTCACAGCCTGTTGTCAAAGGAGAGGTGCTCCAGCACTCTGATCATTTTTTTGTGGCCCTCCTCTGGATCCACTCCAACAGGTCCATGTCTTTCCTGTGCTGAGGACTCCAGAAGTGGACACAATGCTCCAGATGGGGTCTTACCAGAGCAGAGGGGCAGAATCACCTTCCTTGACCTGCTGGCCATGCCTCTTTTTCCGCAGCCCAGGATGCAGTTGGCTGCAACCACATATTGCCAGCTCACATCCAGTTTTTTATCCACCAGTACGCTTCATCCCTCAACCTGTATTGCCACCAGGGCTTGCCCTGACCTAGGTGCTTGGCTTTGTACTTGGCTTTGTGAAATCTCATGAGGTTCAAAATAACGGGCTACTAAATTGCACTTAATGAAGTGGGCATTTCAAGCATCCCCATACCATTCTTCTGGTCAGCCAGCTGTTCTTTGCGTGTTATAATTCAATTTCAAGGAACTACATGACTTTAATATTCATGGATCACCCATCCCTGATCAATAGGCCTCCAACATCCTATGGCCAGTCAGCAGTCAACTAATCTCTTATACAGATTAACACGCCAATTGTGCTTTGTCATTAAGTAAAATGTCAAGATTCATTTTCGAACCACAAGAAAGCTGCTCAGCTCTAGCTGCAAGATAAGTCTGCTGTGCTAGGATACTTTTGAGGGTGGGTTGGGAATGGGGAAATAGGGAGAGTGGCAACTGTATGCCAATTAGCCCTACAAGAATGCAGCATCTCCTTCTTGCACTGGTAAAAGTGATCTCATATTATTCATGCATTCATGTCTTTTGAAGTGTTTTGGACAACATTTACTGAAAGCAACTATTTACATCCAGAAAGGTGGCACAGCTTATGATGGGCTTTAAAAGAAAGCAGGGAATCAGCACCTGAGCTGACTCAAAACTTATAATGGAAACTCCAAAGACTGCCAGCCAAGTTCATTCTTCTATGTCTACTTTTACTTTTTAATAGTTTATTTAGACTTGAGTTCTTTAAACATGACGTCAATTTGTATACTTTTATAGAACAGTGATGATGAAATAATGTATTTACACACTAAAAAAATGAAAGAAAACATACCCTATCCTACTTTTAAAATACACTGTGTCCATGTCATCTTAGAAGTCCCACTTTCTAACTGTGTTTCAAAATGTAGATTTTCAAAATTTGTTTGCTGCTCATCATTTCCATTTGACTTTAACTGATGATTGTTTTTGCAAAGAGACAGTGCTATTGCTTCCCAAGTCACCAGAGAAAAACCTCAAGAGTCCTGAGAGCCAATACATTACAACTTTTCTCAGCTATTCTGAAAGAGTGGAACATTAAAACTGTGTGTATTCTGGAATTAAATTTGTTAACATGGATTCTGAGGAAATCAAGTTTGTCAGCACATTGTTTGCCTGTCAGTATCCCTCCCCAGTAACTTTCAGGCTTACTAAATAGAAACCAAGTTTGACAAACCAGCACAGGCCAAAGCTCCTACATATTTTGTGAAAACTGGTAGCCAAGGAGGAGATAAGGACTAAAATTAGCACGCCTAGCATGGAAGAAACACACAAGCAGAATTCAAATCTTTTCATTTTGGCTGCAAATTAGTCCATGCATACTAGCTGGCCAGCAGGTCTGGCTCTGAACCAGACAGAACACCAGTCGTATCTCCTGATCAGCCAAACAGGTGGGAAATGTGGGCCATAACTACAGTTACTGATTAGTGCTCAAGGAGAGAAACTCCAAGCATAATACATTAAAAACTGTAGAGACAATGGAATAACTGAGGATACTGGTACGAAGTTTTAAGGAATACTGGACTGGACTCAATGCAGTAACATGCCAGGCATCATTGGTTCGGTTCATTGAATGCTTTACTCTTACCACATTCTTTGAAGTGACGTTTATAATCTGGTGATTGAACCTTCCAGGGAGATTAGAACACTGACAGCTTACTGAACTGGACAGAAGAAGGACAGGTTCTTCTGAGCAAGATCCTTTGTGCAAAAAGACATTTGTATAGTTCACAGAACCACAGAATCATTCAGGTTGCAAAAGACCCTTGGGATCATTGAGTCCAACCATCAATCCCACTCTACAAAGTTCTCCCCCATACCATATACCCCAACACTACATCTAGACAACTGTTATTACCTTTATCTTCCACCAGTCTCACATGCTAAAAAGTCAAGGAAAGAATTGGAAGCCCGTGCAACACTGTAGCAGTACAATATTTACCAAATATTTCTATCGTAACATTACCAGAAGATACATTACTTTTGTGAGTCTGTCATTCAAACAACTACTCATTTTGTACTAAAACTTAATCACTTCAAAATTTCTATTTCAATGTCATGATAAAGTTGCTATTATGCAGGCATAAAGGAATTATAAGGAAAAATGGTTTCAAGATCATTAAACAAAAAAAAAAACTCAGGATCAGACGAGGAGTGATCGAGTGAGAGAAATGCCTATTAATTAATTTCTCCATTTCTCTGTAAATCTGAACCAAATACCACAACTTTTAGATTGTCTATAAAGTACAAGTATAGCCTGTTTTTATTTAGTCTGAAAACAAAACTAACTGACCTTGCTCTGATAAGAAAAATAAGCATTTTTGTTTTAAAATTCTAGCTACTTTTCTTCCAAATCCTCCTCAGTAAAAGGACACCCCTGTCCATACGTGCAAGAAGAGGAATAAGTACTAAGAAACCAAAAGGCAGGAAGGTTCTTTTAGGTATGTGAAAACTCCCATCAAAAAAGGGAAAGGTCTCAACGATCAACTCCTGCTGCTAAGTGGAATTCAAGTTTAATTCACTTTTGAATGGAAGCAAACCGCACCTTGAGTTAAATCTTGCAACAGTTAACACTAATTTTCATCCTACGAGTATCACCAGTGCTGATGCTCTCCCTGTACTTTCCTCACAAATGGAAGGAATTTTCATTGCGCAAGTATGCTTCAAACTAACAATAAAATTCTCATCTCTGATCCACAACTCCCAAGAGTGCCTACCTTCTTGTCTGATGCTAAAATTCAACATTCTTATTTCCCCAAAATAATAATAATAAATTAATTTCATGATGATAATTTTTCATAAGCACAAACACATGGGAAACTAAAAAACAAACAAACAACAATTTAAAAAAAAACACACCAAAAACAACCAAAAAACCCCACCAAATCAAAACTAATAATCTTCATTCTTCCTGGAAGTTTCTACATAACATAAAATTCAAACTGGGTAAAAGGACAAGTATGAAAAGTAGAAGGAATAAAGGCTTAAAATAGTCTTGCCAGATGTCTGACACACACTATTATTTTATTTAAATCTATACCTTCTAGCAATTAGTTCTCCATCAGGCAGCTGCCAAGATACCAGATGTACAAGAGGTTGTGTAACTAACCCAGTATTAGTTACTAACAACTTAAAGCAGAACTCAACAGTTACTGGGAAATCTTGTTGCAGCAGAACAAGTGCTCTCACATTACTCATGTATTTTAGATATGGTTGTCTATACATTTAGAACTCTTCTCCCGCACAAAGTGCTGGTGCTGCTAGGTGATTCCCTTCTTCTGAAGCTTGCTTCTTTCTTCTTCAGTTTCCAGCTTTCTCATACCAAACATACATTTCCCCTCTTTATGATCATATTCTCCTAATTCATCTTATTTCCTCTTGACCAATACACCTCATTACCCATCTATCATTTTTGACTGTTGCAATATTTAGGAAATCATTAGCTTGCTCTCTCTGACCTTTCTGCCATCATTCTCACCATTTCTGAACTGCTCAATGAACAATCACCTTAACTGCTCCTTTTGCTACATTAATATATCTGTACGTGACTTCAGACTTCTTCTAATGTGCTCGCATAAAATAGCAGAGGAATTATAGAAACACTCAGGTTGGAAATCACCTGTAAGATCACTGAGTACAACTATTAACCTAACACTGCCAAGTCCACCACTAAACCATGTCCCTCAGCACCACATCTACACATGTTTTAAATACCTCCAGGTATGGTGATTCAACCACACCCCTTGGCAGCCTGGTCCAGTGCTTGAAAACTCTTTTGGTGAAGAAATTTTTCCTAAAATATAATCTAACTTGCTCTTGGCTCAACTTGAGGCCATTTATTCTTGTTCTATCACTTGTTCCTTGAGAAAAGAGACCAGCCCCCACCTTGTTACAACCTCCTTTCAGCTAGTTGTAGAGAGTGATAAGGTCTCCCTTCAGCCCCCTTATCTCCAGGCTAAACAACCTCACCTATTCCTCATTGGACTTGCGCTCTAAACCCCTCACCAGCTTCTTCTCCGGGCACAATCCAGAACCTCAGTGTCTTCTCTTTTCATGATAGGCCCAAAACTGAACACAGTATTTGAAGTGCGGTCTCACCAGTGCTGAGTACAGGGGAAAAATCAATTCCCGAGTCCTACCCACCACACTGTTCTTGATGCAGGCCAGGACGTTGTTGGTCTTCTTTGCCACCTGGGCACACCGCTGACGTATATTCAGCTGGCTGTCAATCAGCCCCCTCAGGTGCTTTTCTCCCAGGTAGCTTCCTTAGCCACTGTTTCCCAAGCCTATACTGCTGTATGGGGTTGTTGTGACCCAAGTGCAGGACCCAGCACTTGGCCCATTGATCCAGTCTGCCCAGATCCCTCCGTTGAGCCTTCCTGCCCTCCAGTATATCAACACTCCCGCCCAACTTGTCATTTGCAAACTTACTGAGGGTGCACTAAATCCCCTCATTCAGATCATTGGTAAAGACATTAAACAGAACTGGCCCAAATACTGAGCTCTGGGGAGCAATACTTGTGACCAGCTGCCAACTGGATTTTAACTTTGTTCACCACAGCTCTTTGGGCCTGGCCATCCAGCAAAGACTACGCCCATTCAAAACACAGGAACAGTTTTTCAGAAGAATGGTGCAGGAAACAGTGTCAAAGGATTTACTAAAGCCCAGGTAAACATCCACAGCCTTCCCCCATGCACCAAGTGGGTCACCTTGCTGCAGGACATCAGCTTTGTTAAGCAGGACCTGCCTTTCATAAACCTACGCTGAGTAGGTCTGACCACCTAGTTGTCCTGTAGTTGCGAAATGATGGCACTCAGGACGATCTGTTTCATAACCTTCCCAGGCAACAAGGTCAGATTGTAGTTCTCCAGATCAATCTTCTGGTTCTCCCTGTCGATGAATGTCGCATCTATTAACCCCAGCCACCTGGGACCTCCCCAGTTAGCCAGGGCTGCTGATAAATGATGGCAAATGGCTTGGTGAGCACTTCCAACAGCACTCTCAGTACCCTTGGTAGTGGATTTCACAGCTATAGCTAATTCTGAAAACAGCAACAATAGCTTGTTATCACACTAAAAATTTTGAGATGTCATCCACACGACACATCATAACGGCTACAAATTTAATGGAAAATTTTCTCCTAACCACTTAGAGATTCAGATATCCATATTCAGCATTTACTGGTAGCTCTACATCAGCTATACACTCTTTGTCTTTCTCCTTGCTTTGTTTTCCTTAAAAAGGGTGGGTTTTCTTGTGAACACTTCCTTTCAAGACCAAAAAAAAAAAAAAAAATATTTCAAGATTTTTGTTTACTATCAGTCAATTTTATTTTCCTGGCTAGTTTTCATTCTGCTGAAATGAGCAAGGTCAGAATCTAGGGAAGTGAGCTAAGAATTGAACTGCAAAGAAAAAAAGAACAGAAATAATGAAGGAATAAAGACAATTCTATGTCCATTTTAAGATGTTTGGAAATTTTTATTTTAAACTGACTTTTTCTCATTATTACCGTTATTTGGACACCGATTAAGTCAAGTCATAAGATGGCACTCTTTTCCTAAAATAGCTTCCAAACAAAGAGCTACTCCAGATTCACTGCTTACATTTGTACCTTACCTCAACATACAGTATCTTTCAGGAGAAAGATAAGCCCTAATTCCAACATTAAACTCATGAAATCAAAACAGTGAACAAAACATCCCTAACATTTTACTCCGAGCTCCTTCTCCCTACTGGGATATTACTCATTTCTGCCTCTGGTCAGGGTCATGAATTTTGAAAATGAACTCTTCCACACTGTATCAATCCTAAAGACCTTGTAATCTAACTTCTTGCCTTACCACTACTGACCTCTACAGCACGAGACAAACCAAAAAGAATCTTATTGTTGCCATACCAATTTTCAATTTGCAATGAATTCACAATTGACTCTCAGTCCCCTTCTAGGAACCCTTCCTCCACCAAGCCCCTGAATTCTATTAGGAAAAAAATCCAATGCTGCCCCTTTCCTTGCTTCCTCTTCTTCATTTGGCAGCAAGCTTCAGGCCCAGCAATGTAAAGGTTGCATAAAGTTGTCTGCAATTGACAGTAGTAAGCAGTTAAGCATATTTACTGTAATAGAACCATTTTTTAAAAAATGTATTTTATGCATGCAGATATATCCATAAATTACATCTGATATATTACACTATATTGTGTACTGCAAGTATCTTGCAGTTCCTTTAAAATAAAAATTGCAAAGTTTCCCATGACCATGTTTGCATGTTTTTTTCATTATTGAACACTACCACACCAAGAAACCACAGATGTTTTGTTTTATGAGAGCATCTTACTAGTCTACGTGGCCTACCACACACACTTTATATAAACCACTCGAGCTAAGGAGAAGTTTTCATTTCTGTCCTGGAGTGCAGTAGTTTGATAACGGCTATATACAATATCACCAGAAGCAAAAAAAAAATGCACAGCTTGCCATATTTAATTGCTTCAGTAATCTGCTGAAACAAAATCTGTGTGAATAGCAGATCAGAATTTGCTGTTAATATTAGTATAACTGATGATGTGGCAACTCCAGAAACTTTAGAAACAGCTGCTGGAACAGTTCCTAGGGAACAAAAAAAAAAAGCCACAATTCCTCAGAATTCTATCTCACAGAGTATAAGTTTGGAAATTTCATAAGCTTTCAAAAGACCTTTTCCTTAGGACATTTACATGGTCTGTAAAAGAATGTCAGTAATTTAACACTTGAACTGTTTTAAGCAGAATTCAAGCCCAATCTAGCACAACTTTCCTCTCCTTCAAGAAACTGTTGTGCTTAGAATTATTTATTAGTAACACAAGTAATGCAAGAACTTTAACGTGCATTTCCATAGAGCTAAAATTACTGCTGCCAAGTATTCCAGAGTTTAAAGAGCAAGTCCCGTTTGCTTTCTGATTTTGCACTGACTTGGAACTTATGAAAAAAAAAGTTGAGATTTGCAAGTATACTGAGAAATAAACTGATGGAACAGATTAGCTATTTGGTTTTGGATTGTGTATATATTTATTTTCTTCAGTTCTCATAATTTGTTTATATGCCTTTCCAAGACTTTGACCAATTACAGTGACATACAAGAGACTATGTGACCAGCTTCAAGAATTTAAGACCAAGTGCAAGCCAGGGATACGCAGATCTTGGCAGTGCCAGGATTCAGCCACAGCTTCAATCCTGACCACAGAGCATCCTACTTTTTAAAAAAAACATCCAAGTGCCATCCACTTTAGCTTAAGAATAATTTTGAAGTGCATAAACCTAAAGCTGACTTAAGCTGCCCAAGAGGCAGAGTCTCTCCTATATACCTTAACCATACTGACAGATAGTTTATAACAGTACTAGAACTGGCACCCACCATCTAAGGAACAGTTTAGATGTCGAGGCACTCATCAGAACTGAAAAGTCTGAGAATTACAGGCCTTCTTCAATGTGAGGGAGTCTAGGACAAGTGCTTCTACTTCCAATAAAGTGGTTTGGCCAGCATGCCAAATAGGTACTGGAACAAACAAGGCTCATAAGTCTGAGACAGAACAGCAAAAGGGAACTCATCTGTAGACCAGTATGAAGAATTTCCTCAGGGATAAAGAGTTCTGAGTTCCAGTATTTCCTTTGAGGGAAATTTTATGTTAATTGTTGGATAAGCAGCCTTTGGAGCACTGCCGAGGACTTTTCCTACGGAAATGCTCCCACTGGTGAAATACATGACCAGGCTCCCCTCACCCCTTAGATCCTCCCTTCTTTCCCGGACAGTAGTCTAGCATTAGTACTGCTTAGTATTTGTGATTAGTGCACTCTGCTGGTCATTGAGATCACAGGATTCCACCCAGACTGAGACATCCTATACACCAGTTTTCTCAGCTACTGGAAAGTTTTCTAGCAACTAAGCCATTAAGCAAAAAAAATGCAGCATTTTCACTATCAGACAACGTCTTGAAAGAAGGCATATTTTGAATTATAAGCAGTAAGACATCTCATAGCTTACTGTTATGATACCTCATGCCTCATGCCTTACCTCCCCTTTAGGCAGCTATAAAGTCATCACACAGGAATATTAAATTGCCCTAAAGGAACCTCTAGATTCCCACACAGTCTAGGGGATAGCACAAAAACCAGATCTTTGAGGGTAGATACTTTATATCAAAGAGAAGTCTGGATCACTGCACTGGGCTAGCTGCCCAGTATCTCATACTGCTTATAAACTCTAGTGCCTACAACACTCAGTCACTGTTATTTTGAAAGTTTCCATCTAAGATTCCTTTTTATCACTGGTAAAGAAGGTCCAGGAATGCACTTAAAAATATCACAGCATACCTTAGGTAACACTAGCCATTTGGATACAATGCATGAAAAAACTGAATGCTTCTTTATGACAGTGAAAAGCAATTTAAAAGAAAACCCAAGAAAGAAGGCCTAAGTATTCATTTCTCTAATTATTGTGGAAAATACAACTCCGAAAACTACGTCTTGCTTTACCTATTACTAGAATGCAACTTGTTGTAAGAGGTCTTTTGCAATAGGTAAGATTTCAAGTTTCGATCCCCCTGCCCCGCCGTGATATACCTTTGTTCACATTTTCCCAAAATAAACTTAATTAAATATAATAGTGAAACTGTAAGATTCTTCTTTCAAATTGATTTTTAACTACTTGCCAGTGAATTCATTACGCAACATTATCAAGATCAGACAAATATAAGGCTCCTTTGGCTTCGTGTTTGAACGCTCTACTTCTCCTGCCCTTGTAGCCTCGACAACTAGCTAATTTCTGTAACATAAACACCTTCTGGACAACATAAAGGCAGGTCATATAATCATCCTTAGTATTTCAGGTTTTGCTGGTTGAACACCCTCCCTAAATCTTACGTTTGTTTCACATAAATGCCACTGCCTAAGGATAAAACACTTAAGTAAGATGAAGAACATCACAGTTCTTCCATCCCCACAACCCAAATGACCGGCTCACTCTGGTGGAAGGGGGACAGCTCATCTCCACTCTTCCTCCACATCTCTCCCATTCATCCCTGGCATCATTTTCCTGCTGTTCTTACTCCCTAAAGACCCTGCTACCTTAAAGACCCTGGAGAGGGTCCAGCAGAGGGCCACCAAGCCAACTAAAGGAAAGGAGCACCTCTCTTACAAGAAAAGGTTGAGAGACCTGGGTCTGTTCAGCCTGAAGAAGACAAGACAAGGGCATTGTATCGATGCTTATAAATATCTAAAGGGTGGGAGTCAAGAGGATGGGTCATACTCTTCTCAGCAGTGCCCAGCGTCAGGACAAAGGGCAACGGACACAACCTGGAATACAGGAAATTCCACCTCAACATAAGGAAAAACTTCAAGGGTAACAGAGCACTGGAACAGGCTGCACAGAGAAGTTGTGGAGTCTTCTTCTCTGGAATTCTTCTTCTCTATGTTTGTTCCTGTCCAGCCTGCTCTAGGTGAACCTGCTCTAGCAGGGGAGTTGGACTAGATGATACCTAAAGGGCCCTTCCAACTTCTACAATTCTGTTAAACCAGAAGCAGAAAACCACCTTAGCAAAAAAGGTATTCTGCATACATAAGAGGGAGGCAGGACCACGTAGCTGGAATGGGTGAAAAGCAAGGAGAGTGAGAAGCCCCAGTCCCAGAAACAGTGAGTCCAGCTGCTTGTGAAACAGTCAGATAATCACACTCCTTCAGGGGAATGTCACATGTGTCTGAGACACCACACACTGAATTGCAAAGTAATTCTTCACAAAAGGCCTTTCAACATTAACATTGCTGCTGTCTCTATAGTCTAAAACAGGAGGGCAAGGGGAGGGGAGAGGAAAGGAAGTAATTCATAAACAAAATTTCAAATTACATCTTGACATTGTCATCTTAAGTCAATGAAAACACAGAGAGGTTTATCCCATCTGAGTGATGTGGCAATCATAATGCTGAAGAACGCTGAAAGTAAGGAAGATCTTAAGTAAGAGTAAATATATACCGTGGAGAAGTCTTAAACTCACTTTGCATGGAATGTTTCTGTGTAAAATGGTGATTGTTCAATAACAAAAAAACAAGCCTCTAGAGTAATTTAATTTAAAATTTACAAATATACAAGCATGATGGACCAACTGTATCAGTAACAGAAATATATCATGTACTAAGAACTAGTCTGGGTAAGAAATATATATATATATAAAATTTTTTTTTTTTACATTGAATGTACCTTAGAAAAATAATGAAGCAGTTCCTGGCTATACAGATCAACTCAGCTTCAGGAGGAATGCATGACCTTCTCAAATTCTATCCCTGCTATTCTTTATGAATTCCACCTGTTATTGCAGTCAGACCATGCTTTTTTCACTGCCATACAGAAACAAATCACCAAAAGTGATTTACTTTGAAAAGCATACACCTGGCCTTTCAGCAATTTGTGAGTGAAGGCATGTATAAATGCAATTTCAGGAACTGTTTTTCTGCTTACATTTGCCATTTCAGCTGTTCCTGAGCACTTAGGGGCAAACATGACACCCAGCCAACCTACAACAGGCCAACACAGCTTTTATATAACTATTTCCAAATGCACTGTGATAAAAGATAAGATGCACAAAATTAGCTATAAAATCAGACTGCAGGTTCAGACTTTCAGAAGCTCTATGTCAGCCTATCTTCACAAGTTAAGGTAATTTCCCATGGCCTTTTGTGAGATTTTTTTCATAATCAGCCACATTATCTATCTCTGACTTTGCTGTAACCAGTCTAAATCCTTAGCCACATGCCCAGATTGCTTTCTGAACATGTCACGCATCTAAATTGCAGTTTAGATAACTCAGAGGTCAGGATGTCAGTCCTACATCTAAAGATTAAATGGGCCTGGGTATTGCTACATTGAGTATCACAACACCTCAAGCTTCATTACTAAGCTCCCTACATAACATTTTTTAAATCTGCACTTTGCTTAGCAGACTAAAAAATACGCGTGCACGCATATTACTCTGAAGATGTACGTTTATCTTGACTCTACCTTCTAGGGAAAAAAGAACACTTCAATTGTGGATGACAAGCATTATATAGACATCAGCTTTTATTACCTAAAAGCCACAGCTTTGTAAACAAAGCTCAATCTTTTCTAATTCAGTAAGAGGTCCGTAACATTTTTATAGAGTGAAATTACTTTGGATGTACCGAATTACTAAGTAAAAATTTCAGAGAAAAACTAACCTGATACCAAAGTTTCCATACCCAAATAAGTTTGGCAAATTCAATTCACGTCTCCCACAGACAAAAACAACTCTCAATTCTGAGAAGACTTAAAATTTGCTTTACATAACACAATGCCTTATTAATACTTAACTTCAGCCATTGCAGCACTCAGGCAGATCCATGTTAGAACACTTATTTTAAAACAATTCATACAGACATAATTTGCGTTAGCTTCATGGGCTTTCTGCAACTTAATTCTTTGAGGTAGCTGTAAGCAAGATTTAATTCTGAGAAAAGGGAGGCAGAGAGATAACTGTATTTGTTGCAATTATGATATTGTTGGCAGAGTATGACTCTTAGAACATAATTTAAGCGTGGGTTCTGAAAAAAAGCACAAATTTGGGCTGTATCCCACTCAAAAGCCTCAGTTTTATACCACTGTATATTGATTATCAACACAATAATTTTTCACATTAAACATGAGCTATCTCCCTTTACACTTGTCCTTGTCAGTAGCTGTTGATGATTACGTGCTGCCATCTAGCACATGTTTCCAGAAAAGCTTTACTTTGGAAGCTACTCTGTGACAAGACACCCAAAAATTCTCAGAGAGCTTTATAAAATAGGAAATATATACAAGAAAAAGTTTTTTAAAAAGATTCCTTCAGTCTGCATGCTTATAAAGTTAAATACAAACACAAGGTGAGAATTTATCCTATTACTATAATCAAATATAGACAAACCCTGCAAAAGCATGATCATATACAGTTGACACATAACAATTTGCAAAACTGAGCTTTCAAGTTACATTTTCCCCTGTGAAAAGCAGAAAATGGTAAGAAATACTGCATTTTCATCTTCTTTCTCAAAAGCTCTGGTCTTCACTGTTTTACTTTTTTTCTAACTGACTGCAGTCTTCCTCCCTCCACCAACTCTTACCTGGGCACAGAAATCAAAATGCAATAATCCCATACAAGAATAGGAAGTTTGAATTACAAAAACATTCACGTTTTTTAACACTTTTCAATCTTCATTTTTCAGTCATGCAGTCATACTGAAACTATACCACATAAATACTTAAAATTACTGAGCCTTGCTAACTCTGGGTTCTGTCTAGATCTTTCTTTTTTCTGTTATTATCTAGGTATATATGCAATTAGAGAAAAAGAACATCTGTGCACTTCTGTCACAATGCCTATTTGTTAACATGGAAATAACAAGTTTCCGAAACTGTTACACCAATATAAACAACTTTACATGAAAAAATAAAATAGATTATGAATAGAATGTCTAAAACAAGTATTATGTAAATAATAATAGCAGAATAATTATGACTGATTTATTAGATTTTTGTCTTATTTGACCTCATCACAACAACTGCAATTCCCTCTTACTTTCACCCAGGATCCTTACCACCGTACAGGAACGTCACATCCCATTCATACAGTCACCTAAACAGTACAACATTTTCATTCTTTATTTTCTATTAGATCAGAACAGTTTGGAGCACACTGCTTTGTGGAGGCACTATTATTTAACCAAATGATAATTTGGTTAAACAGTCTTTGAGGTCTCCACTCTCTTCCAAAACCTCTGAAATTAGCCAATTAATTCAAACCTGTCAGAAAGGACATATGCATCACAGTCCTTTATTTGTCTCATTCCCTTTGTGGATTAGATATTCGTAATGATAATACAGAACTTTCAAGTTTCTTTAGCGGTAAGAAGTTAAATCATTACCCAAATACCATCCTTTAATTTCCAAACACATATACACATTACTTCATTATAATACTGAAACCATAGGTTTGATTTTTACACTGTACTATGAAAACTTTCCCTTAAGAGTGCGATGGAGGATTTTTGTTTTCACTGGGGCAGTAATAACAGAACAAGTCCTGACACTGAATTACACTGAACTGAAGCTACCTACTCAAGTGGTAAGTAGTTATCCTTCTCACTCAGAAATAAGCAGATCTGTACATAGCAGTTGCTGTGCAACTTTCACCTATGACAATACAGCTTACAGGAATCCTGTAGACACTCCAGAACAAAAGTTTTAGACATCAATAACTATTTGCTGTGCTAGTTACTAGTATCAAACAGAACAGGAAGTAATGAAAATAAAGGTAAATCAGCATTAAGAAAAGCACCAACTGAGAAACACTAGTCTTAGACCATTTGTTCTTCCTGAAAACAAAGTACAAATTTATAAAGAAAATTTGAAATCAGAGTTTCTTAAGTACGAATTGATAAATTTGAAACCAGAGTTTCTTAAGACTCCATCATTTAGCAGGCAACTATAGTTTATGATGTATAGCAGAAATCTGCCTTTGCCAGAATATAACTTGGAAAACATAAATATAATACAGCTGAGTTTACAAGGCCTTAAACAGAACTGCTAAAAAATCAGCTAAGGAAAACAAGTTGATCAGCTTTACAGGGGTCACAAAACTCTCTGCAACAATCATGTCTATGTGATACAAGCAAATGGAAGAACATCTGTATGATCCCTAATATTGGCTGACTGCGAAATCCTAAAGGTGTACAGTATACAGCTACACTGTAATGACAGTAAATCTTTCCCTTAGCAAACTGGAAGAATACACAAGAAAAATTCAATTGCTGTTTAAACCACTAGACTTTCTAAAATCAATCACTACTTCATTCATGCCCAAATTCCACCATTTCACCGTTATCAGAAGATAAATATTTCTTACCAGTAAAACATGTTCTTAAAGGGGCATCTCAGTAATAAACATAGAGGATATCCAAGTATTATATATATTATAACCAAACCAAAATATTTATTTCAGAGTTTATGACTAGTCACCATAGTAATTAATACAGCTCTGATGCTTACAAAGAGTTTACTTTTTGCCCCAGCTCTGATGAAAGCTTCCACCTCCAGAAAATCTAAGAAACTTACTTTCAATTTTCCTCTTAGGATAGGGTGGTGTTCAAACTATGAGAAGAAACAGCATCTCCAGTGTCCTTACTGAACTTTCTCAGTTTTTTGTACAGAAATTCATTGTATTGTATCTTTCTCTGAAGAACTGTTTGGTCATTCCTCAGTCAAATAAAACTTCTTTTTTAATCCCTTGTTATAAGAGCATCTCTTTTGTGAAAGACCATGAAACTCCACCTGCTTCAACAATGACTGATGTTTTCTCTTATTTTTTTGGTGACTGATGGGTATACTTCAATGTGAAATCACTCACATTTGAACTTCCATCTAGTACTAGCAAGGACCAAAAGCTTGTAAGAAATTTACCAAGTAAAAATCTATATTTTATGCAACACCAAATGACATCTTTTCTGTCAAACAGGCTACCTCTCTCAAAGTTCTTGACTTGCAAATCAACATCTCTCAGAGTTACTACATACCTAGAGCACAAAACCTACTCAAAACACAAGTATAATCTGAAAATACTTGTATAATCTGTCATTTTGGTTCTGCTGATGACATATAGTAACTCTAACCATACTGTGAATCATCTAGGAATTGTGGAAGTGTACAAGGCCATCTACAAAGCCTGATACAACACATGCTATGAAGAACTGTCAGCTACTCTTTAGTTGTTGCAGCAACAGCTTAGTAGCCCATTATGCCAGACATTATTCTACACAATGATTTGCAAACATGTAGTCAAAACCCATCACAGTTGAAACACGCCAAACTAATTTAATTCATGCTACAGAGCAGGAAAGAAATTTGAAAGAAATATGAAACACCAAACTTCTTACAGAATGCAAAAAAGTTAGCTCTAACACATTAATTTCTCATTTTCAGCCACTCTACCTCCAAGGAAGGAGAGCAACACCATATCTTTGCCACCCAGGTGCCAGGCAGCTGAGGCTTTGGTAAGTCCACCAGAATGACCTGTAAGACTTCAGTATGAAGACGAACAGTGAGACGTGAGGGTTATGAGGCACTGGAACAGGCTGCCCAGAGAAGTTGTGGATGCCCCATCC
>VXBW01007717.1:54461-92386 GCA_013400375.1 Thinocorus orbignyianus
CCCAGGCCCCAACCCCTCAGAGGGGATGAAGGAAGTCCCCGCACCACCTTGGCTGGGAAGAAAGATCTCTTCACACTTGCACCCACCTCAAACAAAAAGGAGGTGAGTCAGTAGCCTTACACCAGTTAGCACCCATCTGGTAAATTTCCATATCATATGTGAGGTGGCTTTAGGAGGAGGACACTGAAATCAAGGGCAAGAGAAGAAGGGGAAAAACCCAAAACAGAAAGGGGAAGAGGCAAAAACATGTCCCAGAGCAATCTCCAATCACAGTACCAGCCAGGCCCACCCCTGCTTAACTTGTGAGACTGGGCACATTAAGAGTAGTGGGGCTGCACACACTGTCCCCCACCAGTGCTGGGATAAGCCCTCTGGCCCCACTTTGCCTACCACCACCTTTCCTCTATGACTGTGCACACAACCTCCCTGAGGCATAGGTGGGGTCTTCTTCAGACAGCTAGAAGAAGCCTCATGTCCACAGCCTCTTGCAGAATAGAATTGTCTCACTGTCTGCTGCGGTGACATTAACCACAGCTGTCAAGGAATCCAGGAGATTTTTGGAGAGCACTGATGATAACTTGCTGGTAAGGGTGACTGAGGAGAATGAAGGAGGATGCTCTGCTGGACCTGATCTATACAAACAAGGAAGAACTGGTCAGCAAGATAAAGATCAGGAGCAGCATTGGTGACAGTGACCTGGAGAGAGTAGTAGTTCTTGGCTTCCTAGTGGAAGAAAAGTAGGAACATCCTGGACCAAGTGAAGTGAAGAGTCCTGAGGATGGCTGTGGGACTAGAACATCAAGGAACAGATGAGAGTGCTGGGACTGTTCAGCCTTGAGAAGGCTCAGCAATTGTCTCCACTAACAATAGATGATTGTCAGGGATGTCCTGATTTCTCTTCCTGTTTTGATTACTGTTGTTTTGGTGGGGTTTTTTTGTTTGTTTTGTTTTGTTGGTTTTTTTTGCTTTGGTTTGGTTTTTTGTTGTCATTTTTGTTTTTGTTTTTTTTTTTTTTCTTTATTTTTTAAAATTACCTAAATTATATATGTCTAGTCTATGTTCTAACTCACTGTGTCTTTCATTTATGTAATAAAAGCGCGTCTTTGATGCAACAAGCTGTGAAACAGAATGTGTAAGTAGTAATATAATGCTTTTTATTTTCCACTTTTTCTTTCAAATGCATTAAAGTTTTCAGCTAGCAGCCCAACAGTCATATTAACCTTTGCACTTCATTTAATAACTGTAGGAAGAATATTAAAATTTCTTGTTTGCCTTTTTTCTTGATTTTTTAACATTAGCAAATTTGTCAAACATGCTAATGATGAAGTTATCATACATCAGTTTTCCTTTTTTTTCTCACAGTTTGACTTCTTTGTGTGTGTTCACATGTGCTCCATTGATCTGTGACTTTGTTTTGATACTACAAGAAAGAATAAATAGAAGTCTTTTATACTACTGAGAAAAATTCACAGGAATTCATTCACAGTGTCTTCATAAGGCTGGTGCAGCACCATCTGCGCAACTGAATTAATGCAGGCACAGGTCTGAACAGATTTTGTTTCTCATGAAGCAAATACAATAGGAATGGAGCTAAGTGCATTAGCTATGGCCTGTCTGTTGCTTCTGTTGCAGCAGAAAACTCCCAAAGTATTCACAATAGTGGTAGGCAATCATTCAGTCACAATATTTTGGGACTGGTTGTAGGCTTTTGTTTTTTATTAGTTTTGGAAAGTGATGACTGGCTTGATATAGAGTGTAAATATGCATATGAGTTCCCCTGAAAATGGTCACCGTAAGTGAATAATCATAAGTGGATGTCAGTTATGGTAATAAAAGGCTCTGAATGAAAGGCAGTTATTTTATGAAGAAATAAATACGCATAATGATCTTGAAACCACTAAAGGGAAGCAGTCTTTGAGAAACCAAGGGTTAAAACATAAGAATGTGNCTTATTTGGTTCTCTGCCGATGGACAGACAAAATCCCTACAGCCCATAATAGTATCTTGATTAATACCTGATTGTAATTCTTCAATTCACGACAGTCATGGCTGGAAAATGAACACGTATATTCAGTTTGTTCCAATCACAAGAGAAATGCTCAAATGAATATATGAATAAGAAATCCTGGGAAATGCTTTCACATCCTCTGATTTCTTGCTGTCCAGTGATCATATCCACCTGTGGGATAATTCTAGAGAGAGGTACAGCTGTAACAGACATTTAAAGCAGGTCTTTTCAGATCCCTTGGATTTAATAATTTACCTTGTTGAGGTCCTAAGTGGCTTGCTTAAAATACTCACTTAAATTTGAGATCCAAACAAGGAAAGTTAGTTCTGTTTTTCAGCTTCATGGCCTGTTTACTACATTAACAGTATTTTAACCACTGGTTTCTAAAGGAAAGTTATATCAGCCCTTCTTTTGGTTCCCCATTCATTTATTTATAGGTGAAAGGCTTGACTCTGCATGACTACTGTACAATGCAATATTTTTGGAAAGTAGATAGAAAGTTGATAGCTCAGCCTCCATATGATTTCTTCGCATAACTTCTAGACGGGCAAAGAATGCTGATGGATTTGGATTGTGCTTCTCACCCTGACTTGGAAGCTCCTGGAGAAAGAAAGCAAGGTCAGGACAGTCCTTAGCCAATAAATTGTTTTCTGTAGTTACTGGCAGCAGGCTATCAGGATATTTTAATTTATGTGAGGGTCAAGTAAGCCAATTGTGGGGCTACTGAAAGTTAAAACCTGTTAAAATCTCATTGCTGAGCATAGGTCAACTGAGAGCCAGAAATCTAGGCTGAGCTTGGTGTATCTGAAATGTGTAGCACTTAAACACTCTTGTGTGTAGGATTCACACGTAAAAAGTTTTGCTTCAGCTCATGTAAGTAATTCATTCACTTAGCCAGACCTTTTTTATACAAGTACATTTCAAGTCTCTTGTTAAAACTCCCTAATTAAGATTACTCTAGAGTCCTGAGTGGTTTGGGGGAGGCAGAGGGTTAGTCTCATTATAATGGTCTGACCGATGGGTTTTTTTCTATTGCCTCTAGGAGGTACTTCTTTTAGAGATGATGAATTTGTTTATGATACCATTATAATGCAAAATTGGTGAAAAAGACCAGAAGCCGATTTCCACACTGCTTTTTGAATGATTATACAGCCATTAAAGTAATACATGAGCATCCACAGACTACACAAGTACAGCAAAAGGAATGAGGAGATTCACCTTGCACACACAGCTTGAAAAATGCCGTGTGAATAATTTATTTTTGTGGCCTCGTATCAAGCCTGTAAACTTGAAGGAGAAAAGCTCAAAATGACCTGATTATAAATTTAAAGTAGTGATAATTTATGCAGACTTTGCACCTTCTATTTAAACCACATCTTTCCTACTGTGTAGAATAGTGTTTGGAAGAGAAAAAAGACGTTTTCTTCCTATACCTTTCTCTGTATTACTTTTTGATAATTTATTGGAAAGTTATCAATAAATTGCCACCACTTTATTCAAAGAAGTTGTTGTACAGTCTTTATTTTGCCTTATTGTTTTTGCAACGGGTGTCTAAATGATTAAAAAGCCCCATGTGTGACACCTTGGATGGTTCTATTATTGATTCTTAAGATGCTTGCTCTACCCAAGGTGCCTGATTTGGGTTTTCTGTTGTAAATTACTTTTGTGACATTATCATTCCTAAGTGCAAAGTTCCTATTTTCTGATTTTATCAAAATTTTATCAAAATTTTCATCAGGTTTCCCTTTACATCCTGGACATTAGAGAAAACCTGTGTATTCTTGGTGTGTAAGGAGATACCTCCTCCCACTGTTAAAATAGCATTAATATTCCAATCTTGTTAATATTTCCATCAAGTCTATTACAACAACTTAATTTTAGATTTGGTCATGCATTAGGAATTGTAGTTTCTCTTGATTTGTCCTCATAGGTCTTGTGTATAAACATCTAAGCTATTCTGTAAGTTGAGCTTTTTTCTGCCTTCTGAAGTTAAATAAATTTACTGTTCAGTACAGCAAGGTCTAGAGTCCAGGTTTTTGTGTTATATTAATTTAAGTAATGGGTTGTAGTGTCTTCCTCACCTTCTCTCTCTTTCCAACCTAATAAAAATGTTCATGGAGGAACTTCAAAAAGAAAAAAATCCACTGAGGAATATGCTCTAACAGGGTGTTTAGAATACTGTCATAAGCAATTGCTGCTCTGATGGCCATGATGAAGGATGAAATAGAGAAATGTGAAGGACACTCAACCATTGGACTTTTAGTAAATGATACAATCATTTCTCCTTTGGTTTTTGAATTCCAGTTTCTATTGCTTTGTGTTTCTTCTCTGAAAAGAGTAAGTTTACCCCCAATTTTTTGATAACTCTTGAGTTGGCTACGGCTGAATTTTCAGCAAATAATGTATTAAAATTTGCTCATCCCTGAAGCATATAATTTAGAGGCTCTATAACTAACCTCTTTCATTGTAACTTTTGCAGGTCAGTGGCAAGAAGTGTGAAACACATTTTCAATATGTTCAG
This sequence comes from Thinocorus orbignyianus, assembly GCA_013400375.1. Taxonomy (NCBI): domain Eukaryota; kingdom Metazoa; phylum Chordata; class Aves; order Ciconiiformes; family Thinocoridae; genus Thinocorus; species Thinocorus orbignyianus. The sequence continues at coordinate 58,991 of VXBW01007717.1, forward strand.
TAAATTGAGGGATGATTGTACTGGCAGAGGAAGTCAGTACTTCCTGTAATGGTCTGAAAACTGCAAAAATGGACAAATCTTGCAAAACATTATTTTACATGACTCCCAGAAGGCCAATTTGCAATTAGGATAATGCATCTAAACCAAGAAATCCTACAGAACTTGTTATTGGGTATTATTAGTAGGAGGTCCAAAACCCACTAACATTCATTTACATGGATGTTCAGATACATTTTGTAGCATATTTTTGGTGATACATTGATCAAATGGATTTTCAGTCTGCTCAAGTCAACTGAGAAAAAAGTTTATAATAATTTTAAAGCAATACTAACCACATTCTGACTGCTTTATGAATATGAATCCATTAAAGTGCTTGCTATATGTTGATAAAGCTTTATGCCACGTGTCTGTTGTGTGGTAATTCTACCTGACAGGAACAGCAGACTGTGAGAATAGTTAGCCACATGATATGGGCCGTGAGGCATGCCACATGTATCGAAACAGTACGTGTTCTCTTTCTCTTAGAAGAAAGTAAAAATGAAAGGATATTTGTAGCTTTATGCTATGCAACTACTAATTAAGGTGGATATGGAAGGAAAAATTCTCCAGCTTTTAATATCACTGAGCAATGCCTTCAGACATCATTCAACAGTCAAAATTAATCCCACATTATGGCTGTTCTTAAAAATTATGCCTGCTAACAAATGAATAGCCTGTCTTCTACCACCAAAACCTGGAAGAACCTTTGGGAAAGGAGACTTTGAGGTATTTATAAGCATGTGCATCCCATTTTTTCTTGTGTTGATACTGAAATCTTGTTATTTATAAGAAAGACAATTAAGACTACTGCTGGAGTTATTGAAAGACTTGGGTATTCAAGTCTTATTCAAGGACTGCTAGAAAGGACAGCTTTCTAAATGTTCATACTGTTTTTCTTAAAGTTTACACTGTTAAGAGAATTACTTCTTTTTCAATCAAGGGAAATCTTGACAGCAGGAATGAGATGCAGATATTTTCAGGTCCCCTCCTCAAAATAACAAAGCTCTTAACACTTGTGTATTGTTAGCTGATTTCACTGCCCTGAAGTTTTTTCTCCTAACTGTGTTTAACATCTAAGAGCCAGCAAATACCTGAGTAAATTAAAAATCTGCGAATAAATTTTAGAAAGTTGAATTCAATCACAAGTTCCTTGATATTATTTAAAATCATAAGAAACTGACCAGGTATTTATACTTTGTTTTGAGAGTAAATGTTCTCTAGTATTACAAGTTTAACCTCTGTTCTTCCAAAATTTAGGGTCTGGTTTATTTAACACATGTAATATTTACATATAATATACGTATACAAGTGGACACATATAAAATACAAATGTGCATATAATATAATACTTAATTATGATATTAAATTTAAGGATGTATTTCATATGAACATAGAGTGACTTAGTTGAGAAACTGCTACATTTCATGAGGACCTTGTAGCTTTGTATATTGGTAGAAAACAGTTTTGTATATGTATCATTAAATCCTGTGCTTTCTTGGGATTACATAACTTTTATTTAAAAAGTCCACAAAGGTTAGTCTAAAGGTTACTTTTATATTCATGTCCTTACAAGCAAAAATAAATTTCAGTTAGAACTTTGTGATTTTCTGAAACATGTAAAATTGATCCTTCTACCTACATGCCACTGTTACTCAGGTTTAGATGCAACACCAGCTCAAGCCAGTAATCTAGTTCTACAGAACAAGAAACATGAGGAACAGAATTGTATTAATGATACTATTACTGTTAATTCTCTCCAGGTTGCTTGATACCATAGTGATTATTACACCAGCCTTTTGTAAGAGCTCTGTCATTACAAACAGTTGCGGCCAACATGGTTTATGGCAAGGAATATGCTGAGCACAAGCTGAAAGCAATATTGTAACATCAAATTACAGTAGCTGAAGTTAGAGGGTAGAGTTTAAAAATTATAGAAATGTTTGAACACATTTAGAAAAGGCCTTTTCACTCCTGCAAAACTCAGGATTTGAAATGTAGGGAGATATTTGGTCAAATACAACTGAACCAGTATAAGAAATATATGAATGCGTGTATGAAGTAGACAGATGTATAACCAGATACAGCTCAACCAAAGTAAAAAATATGTTTCTTCAGTTGCTCCTTTTGACTTCTTCACAAGGATGATAGCAAGCAGTATTGGGACTGAGGTGACATCACCTTCAGGAAAATATAACTGGACAGAGTGCCTTTGAAAACCCCTTAGACAGTCTAACCAACCAACTGCAATTGCCTGGATGCAACATAATACAACACAGACCTCTTGCAAGGGAAGAAAGTGAAAGAGCAAGTAACCCTTAAGGCGTGTTTTCTTCCCAAACTCATGTATCGTATGGAGCAGGAAGTATATATAATGATGTGACAGAAAACTGTCGTTTCACATGCTCCGAAATCCTCACTGGAGACAGGACTGTGTTGATCTAAATAACAAAGGCAGTTAGCTTGCTTGTGGAGATAAAACAGTGCATGAGTATTCTCATTTGGTCAGTCTACATTGCAACTTTTGAAACAAAATAGGACTTTCAGTTCAGAAAAATCTTCATGGTCATTAGCCATTTAATACTGTGACATTTAGTTTACTTTTACAGGTACCAAAACCATGGTGCTCACAAAAAACTCCTGTTGGAGCTGCTGAAAAGTTAGCATTTCATTGCTGACTTTCATTTCAGTTATGTTTTTCTTTAAGAATTTAGTTTCAGAGTAATTTGCTGTCCAATAACTTACGAAATTGTATTACCAAGCTCTGTATTGTTAGGTTAGAATATAATTATGTAAATCATAAATTAGTTTGTTCATAAATGATTATTGAAATACGGAATACTGTTTGCAGTACTTTTTACTTTATACAGTTACTTTTAAATACTGATATATTATTAATTTTCATTACCATACTGACATATGATATATTCTTGTGACACTTTTGGGGTATTCAAGGTGCAGAAACTAATAACTGTTGGTACACTGGATATCACTTCAACACTTTTTCCCAACATCTGTTTCTTATTTGAACTTTCTGTACTCCCTTATTTCCCTGCCCTGTCTGGGCCTCACTGTGAAATGGAGCTGCCAAAAGGAAAAAGAAATAAAAAAGACGTTTCTAGTCCTCTAAAACTGTGGTCAGGCAAGAATGTTCTGCAAAGTTTTCTTTTTACATCACCAGACATGTGAATATGTGCTCACCTTTATTCTACATTTTTTATCTCAAGAAAACTCTAGGAAAATTTATGATGGAGGAAAGGAAGCAAAAAAAGCTGATAGGTGATTCTCAGATTCCAAAAGGTGTTTTAGAGATTGTGGTCTGTAAATGCATCTGCCAGTCTATTGATCAGGACTAAGTCATTCTTCACAGGAAAATCACTTACCACTCAGTGGGCAGCCATCCTTCTCTTAAGAGTGCTTATCTCAGAAGAACCTCAAGAGTTGTCAGGACATGGCACTCTGCTAGAGCTGGTCCATGTTTCACTGACAAGAACTTGCAGTACTACCCTCTTCCACCTCATCAAGTGCCCAGTAGTAACATTTTAGGAACATATTGTTTCTTAAGAAGTTTTAGTGAAACTGACACGTCTCTCAATTTTCATTGAAAAAGCCAAAAGGCAGATGAATATTGTCAGAAAATTCCAAAGGTTTTTTATACATAAATGGGATACGGGAAAAAAATTGTGTAGGATATTTTCCTAACAGTGAACATTTTTCTTAGAATTCTGTGAAGCTGCAATTTCTCAAGAGCACATTTGCAGGTCACTCATGGGCTGCGAGAAAAAGGGCTTGGACACTGGGAGTCTGACACAAACTACTCTGACACTAAGAATGCACTTAAGTGATAGCAAAGTTGATTTTATTTGCGGCATGGTCCACGTAGAAAGTGGAAACTGTACTAGCAGTTCAAAGAGAGTTCTATGCGTGAAGTATGGTAAAGGAAGATTAATGGAGGCTGGGATCTGCTACATCCATCTGGGAGTGTCCAGACAGAAGTTCACACAAATGCTGCAGTCAGCTCTGTCTTTCGTTTTGTTTTGTTTTGTTTTGTTTTGTGTTTTTTAGGGTTTTTTTCTTAAGCTAATATACAATGGTATTTCAGTGTTCTGGTAGTTGATAAAGGTAGAAAAGACTACTTTAAATGTGTTATGCAATGCCTTTGCCTCCAGGGTCCTTTCTGCTTTCCAGTTCCTTCTACAATGAATTCAGATTTTCTCTGATTTAGCTCAAGCCAGCTTGAACAGAGAGTTCCTATTGCATTGTGGGAAATGCTATCTGGAAAGCCTAGGCCAAAATGGAATGGAAACCTGAGCTATAATTTCGGTAATGCTGTATAGTGCCTGGGAAATTCATTTTAATATTCTCTTATTTCAAAAATAAGAATGTCTCTTTTGGTGTAGTATAAAATGTATGAGTCAGAGTGACCTATGGTGAAATATTTGATCTTGACTTTACATCAGAGAATCCATTTTTAGGTAAAATCATTCCTGTGGAAAATCCACAATGTGCTTTAGTATAAATATTAATTAAACAACTGGTTATTTACTAAACATGGAGTTGTAGTAACACTGGTAAATTTTTAATCTGAATCCAACAGCCTTCAGGAAAACCAACGTTTCAGTAGAAATTTGTGATCTGAAACAGTCATGTTCTTTCTGGTAAAAATTAGTAAGGATCTTATTTCTAAAGATTACATACAATTTCTGTCATAGACATGTTTATATTCTGAGTACTTACAGAGTGAATGAGTACTTGCACTGAATGGGAAAGAGAAAAGTTTTGCACATGAGCCATAAGCATGGAAAAATAATGAATCACAGCGATTCATTTCCCCCTGCTTTCACCCCTACATACAGAATTTTGTTCTTTCAAATTTTGGTCTTGAAGCATTTGCAGACATCATTTCATCTACAGCTTCTTAGTCTGAAAGTGTTCTTAGCTAGAAACTGAAGTTTTCAAGCAATAATAATAATATATAACACATATATATAATGTATAATAATCCAATTCTGAGCTGTTATTCAGTCAGGTATGTAGATGGCGTCTACCTAGTTTTGTGCTCAAATATAGATCTATTTATTCACCTTCATATTTGACCAACTTTGTTTTCAGAATACTGTCTTGTCTTGCAAACATGACAATGCTGTCCTGTGCAGAGGTCTACCAACAATTGTATTGAAAATAATTTGCAGAGTTTGGAAACAATAACTGACAACGTGAAATGATTTTAACAGAGCTCAGTAATTCTGTGCTTCTGATATAAAATACAGAAAATTTTGTGGAGAGAAGGTGAGGCCTTCTCATTTTCAGCTTAGAGAAGCTAACAACTGAAGTGATGCTTCAAAAATTGTTAAAAATGGGAAAGGCCCTGGTGTCAGTCTTAAATACTTGTCAACATGAAGCCAGAAAGAGAAGTGGTCGTCCTGTCAGATGTCATGGTTCCTGCAGTCCACTTCACGTGAAAGAATAGTGTCGTGTAGTTTGTTGCCTTCTGACAAACACTTCACTGCTCTTAATAACACTGAAGAATAAAGCCTCGTGAGTACTTTTTGTGTTATTATTGTTATTGTCTTCAGATGTGGCCAACAACCCAAGGTTATTAAGGATTTGAGACAGAGCTAGGGGAAAAACTGAAATTTATCAACTCGCAGTCCTATAGCTTAACCAGTAGACAATCTTTTCAAGACNGAATGTCCTAAAGGTAATGTGTGGACTGACTTGCGTATCCTTTGTTACTGGCTGGACATCAGGAAAAAAGAAACCACTAGGAGGATATGGAAAAGAAAAAGTACAAAGACTGTTAAAGATAACTTGCTTGAAGAGTTCAGGTCTCATTAGCTCTTGTGGAACTATCATGTGATCAAAGTCTGAGACTTATTATACCACAGGTATTAAACTAGTGGCTCGTGACAAACAAGATCTGTGTTGCAGAACTGACTTTTGTAAAGTATAGCTATGCAAAGAGCTTTAGCAGTATGACCTAGAATTTTTCCTAGCCTTTTTCCTGTTGAAAAGCTGCTATATCAGTTTTTGAAAGAAAATGAACTGACAACCCTGTGTAGAGTCAGTATGAAAAGACACTGCTGATGCTAGTAAAATATGATGTTTTTACTCAGAGAACCTAGAGGTTTTGATTTATTATTGAGACAAATGAGTAGCAAAAGAAGATTGCCCTCCATTTATGTTCCCCTGCATTTCATGAATACACAAAGTTTTACTGAAGAGATTACACTATAATTGGGCTAGACTGTTGTGTAGACCCAGGAGAAGATTGTAGATGCTATGTACTATACTGTTTAAGTTACATATTATATTTTTTTATATCTTTCAAGATTTTTAAGTGGAAATTTTCATAGCTGATGAGTTATAAAAAATCTGGCACAGAACAAAGATGTATCCTTGTTTCATGAACTTTAAGTTTCAAAAACCAGATGATTTTCTTGTCTTACTAACTTCCTTAAACACTTAGTTGCGTATTGCCTGTGTTGGAGGGCTTCCAATTGCTTGAATAACAATAGCTTAAAGGAGGTTCTGAAGACTTCCACAGTGTTTACATTAATAGGGGTCATGACTACTGTTGAAGGAAAAAGCACTTTTCACTTCCCCCTCCACCGATGCACAAAGTTAACAGTCAGAAATCTTTAAGAACCAATTAAAAAAATAATTAAGTGAAATGGAGTATTCTCTTGCAGTTATGCTTAGACTGCCAGCCTGTCTTGTTTTGCATGCCTTTCATCTAGGAGGCATTAGTGTAAATATAAGGTAAGCATCTAGTGTTCCTGATGATGTGTCATTAATAGCTTCAAGTAAGCACAGATTGTGAAGTATTGAGTCAATTTTAACGTGCTTCTAAACTCTTTTGCTAGCTCAGAAATGCATGAAAAGCAGTACTAACAAAAGCAAAATATCAAAACTTCATAATTCCCAACAAATAATAAATCAAAAGCCCAACACTTAGAATTAATACTTCTGAAGTGTCAAAGATTTCTTATGTTTCAAGGTAAATAGGAAAATAAGCTGCAGCTTTAGCTAGAACTCTTCTATGTAGCAGTGCATTGAGATAGTTCATCGAGTCAGTGGTTAGGAGATGTAAACCGTATTTTATACAGATACTTCTCTCAACAAATTGATGGTGTAGAAATACTTGTAGTAATAAACCAGAAAAGATTATAGAGTTACAAAACATTAAAAGAGAGGAAACTTGAATATTATTCTGAGGCTATGAAGCTAATTTATTACAATATGTTGAAGTGCTAAAGTAGAGATGAGATATAAATTCTTCCTTGTCATAATATGTCACAATGAGTACTTTGTCAATTTTAGCTAAATACTATTGCTAGTACTCCCCTTAAAACACTACTTTTAAATAGCCAATGGGTTTTCTGAATTAAATGTATAGTTAAGTTTGACAGTGCCATAGAAAAGGTCCACAGTTTGCTTGAGTCTGCTTTCGCTGTGCTTGTCATGGGTTTTTAGTTCTCTCTTAGTTCACTATAGTGGCATTAGAGCAGCAGCAAACCCACAGTTAAGCAAACATGCCGAATTTCTGAGCCCCAAGGGTCTTTTGAATTCTTATTATGGCAGACATTGCATGTGTGGACTAGTTGAAATTGTATACAATTTTTCTGTTGACTACAGGCCTGTGTTTAATGTTCACGTATAGGACATGACCTTAAACTCATGTAGTTGCAGCCTGTGATTTTGGATTTTATTCTAATTTGTCACGTCTTTAACAGTCATAAATAAAGAGTCCACACCTAACAGCTTTTGAGCAATAAGACCAGATCTATTTTGAATACAGGTATCAGGTAGCAAGAGAGCAGGCAGCTCCACAAGGACAAGGAGGCTGGCGAAGTGTGTCAGAGAATGCCTCACCGACAAGAGCACAGGTCCACCACCCCGATGAGGAGAGTGATGCAGTGTCAGGAACATGACCTGGGATAACCAAGAAACCTGTGATCACCACACCAGCCCCAGCAAAGGGGCAGGTTTGGGGTCAAGCCAGAAAGCCGAGCCAGTGGGTTGAGGTCAGCAAAGCCTGTGGCTGAGAAGAAGCAGGCAAAGGATGAAAGTCAGACCTGAAAAGCATCTTCTGAGCAAAGACAGGGAGACCCCAGGGAGGTTCCTCAAAGGTCTTTTCCCCTCACCTCCTTCCCAGCAACCTGCCCTATGGCCATGGGGCTGTGCCACCTCAGGGCTGGCTGTGAACATGAACTCTTAGGAAAAAGTAGAGGCTGTTCTGCACCTCACCCCAGGCTCTGACACCACTGATGAAGTGAAAAGTTTTACGGTAAAGCGATTGTAAGCAGTTGAGACTGGTGAGACTGTTCTCCTAGCACTGATCTCCTAGATAAAGGTAAAACCTTGAGCAAGAAGTAAACAAGTCCGAGAAACAATTCTAAGCTGCCCAGGACCAGGTCTGTGGTTTTGTTGAGTTCCAGAGAAGATTTGAGCCTGCAAAGGGTGGCAAAGGTTACTGACAGCAATAAAGAGGATCTTCTTACGTCATCACCACCCCAACGACCACTACCAGGAGGCACTGTGCAGACACGTGGAGGCGGAGAACTGATTTTAATATAAAGTGGAGATAGTTTATGCGTATGTATAGGTGAGTATTATAAATATAGAGTCCTGCTCTGAGGCAGCTGCACACGGTTTTGCTGGGACTAGCCCCCGGTGCTGCCCAGCGCTGAATAAACATACCTACTTTACAACTTTGCAGGTTGTGGAGTTTACTTTTCCGCATGTCAACTACGAGCTTAGAAATTCAGATATGATTTCAGGTTTTTGTTCTCTTCACTGATTTCAAGTGTGAATTTAGATGTATATCCCAAGGAGAATGTAGAATACTAGCTATTTCAGCTGAAATATGGATTGATAAGTTTTCATCACTGCTATTTCTGCATAGTGCTTCTATTTCTATTTATGATTTCTGCGTTCATATGTTCCGTGCTGAACTCACAGATCTCTTTTTCTTCCTGCAGTCATAACTGAATAAAAAAGACTCAAATAAGAATTTGCAACTGCGTAACTGAATGAAACTTCCCATATGAAAAAATCATTATTAGTTCAATTTCATGGAGACTTAAATATACTTCTGTTATAAATTAAGACTCAATAAAACAATATATTTAAACTATTTGCATGTGTGCCAAGTTTTGCCTCTTCATTTACAGAAATAAGGGGGTTTAAATGCTAAAAGTGCATAATTAAAACTACAGAAAAGGGGTCTGTAATTTTATAACCATAGAAATGTGGATCTGCAAATCAGTTTGTATTTCAAACGTTTCTTAGGTTGCAGAATGGTAGCTTAGCAGTGTACAAACCTTGCAGCAAATCTGTTTGCCTGTAAAGGCATCTCAGACAGGTTATCTTATTTATATAAAGGAGTAGCTTATAGTTAGAGAAACATAGTAAAACAATATTTAGAGATTTCCTGTTCATAACAGGACTGCCTTTTCACTTTATCTTTAAAAATAATACTACTAAGTCAGAATAAGAAAACAAATAGGTAACTAGAAATTACTTAGAATTAATTAGAAATCAGAAATTTAGAAAGACTAAATTTCCTTATTTCTCATAAACAGCTGGAGGAATGGCTGCATTCAATTTGATTTCTGTAGAAATCGGTCCTGTTTATCTCCTCTCGTCTTGCAGAACAGTACATTTTGCACCCAAATTTAATTTACATATGAAAATAATGGAAAAGTTTTCGTTCCTTGAGATAATGTATACATTGATGTGATTATCAGTTGTGGATGTGCTGTTTGACTTAAATAGTTACAACTATGATCACTAGTATGAATGCAATGCTTTATCCCTGGATGTTCTGAGAATACACATCCCCTCAGAAAGCCTTTCATACCATGAAAATGCGTTTATATTTTGGCAGATTTTCCTTTTCCAGCTATGGTGGTACTGCTACCTAAGTGTGAATTGCATGTTTTATAAGTGATGTTTGTCAATTAAAATCATGGTGACTGCTTTATTTAAGCACTGGGAGTATGAGTGATAGATACTGCCTATTAGTATGTTCATGAGCAGGGAACGTACCAAGTCAGTTATTTTGGAAAGATGATACCAGCTCTTTAACTACAGGTCATCAAGTTGTTTCTATTTGTGGAGAGTAATGTGTTTTCCTGAGTTCATCTATTGAATGTTTTTTTTTCGGTTGTACTGGAATCTAATCAGAAGCTCAATGTGTGCGAATCTGTCAAAATCCCTAGATCCGTATGGAGACTGTGGCCTCAGGAATAATCAGATCTCTAAAAGGGAAGTGTTAAAAAATGAATATCCAAGACTGAGACATAATTTTGTGCAACCTGAAGAGAGAAACTTTGTTGTATTTTGTTCTTCACAAATTGACATACAAAAGCCTTGCACAAAACCAGTGTTAAATAATTTGTGTTACATTCTCAGTTCATCTTTTGCTGAGGGTATAATTGTCCCAGTTATCTGCTAAAACTGACTTACACATTCTTGCAATCTCTAGTGCTCTTTAATTATGTATTTATACAAACAGCATTATGTCAAGCCACCTTAATCTAGTGTTTCTGACAGCTGTTGAAAAGTATTAGCGGATGATTCTTGTCATAAGTCACCATGACCAAATATTGACAAATACATAAATGTTGTATACAAATTTGTTAAGTACCTTTTTTTAAAGCAGGGATTTCACTAGAAAAGAGTACACCTCACACTAGAGCAGATTGCTCAAAGCCCCATCCAACCTGGCCTTGAAAACTTCCAGGGATGGGGCAGCCACAATTTCTCGGGGCAACCTGTTCCAGTGCCTCACCACCCTCACAGGAAAGAAATTCTTCCTAATATCCAATCAAAATTTCCTCTTTTCCAGTTTAAAACCATTCCTATCAGAGTCCCTCTCCAGCTCTCCTGTAGGCTCCCTTCAGATACTGGAAGGCTGCTATAAGGTCTCCCAGGAGCCTTCTCTTCTCCAGGCTGAACAGCCCCAGCACTCTCAGACTGTCTTTATCGGAGAGTGCTCCATCCATCTGATCATCTTTGTGGCCCTTCACCGGACCTTTTCCAACAGTTCTATGTCCTTTCTATGTTGAGGACTCCAGAGCTGGACACAGTACTCCAGGTGAGGTCTCACGAGTGCAGAGTAGAGGGGGAGAATCTCCTCCTGTGACCTGCTGGTCACACTTCTTTTGATGCAGCCCAGCATACTGTTGACTTTCTGGGTTGCCAGTGCACACTGTCGGCTCATGTTGAGCTCATGTTGAGCTTTCAACATGAGACTGACCATCTTGGAAATGGCCTTCAGCCTGGATCTGCCTAGTTGTGAGAAAGACTGCAAACAGTTGCACAAGGCTGCTTGCGTCCAAAATTCACTGCAGGCATCTCTCCTGTACTGTGGCCCCTGTTGGAACCCACATGTAGCTTTGTCCCTCACTGAAGTCTCAACATTGTGTACACAGTAGGCAGGTGTCAGGCTGAGGAGGGCTAAGGAGGGGCTTGTCCTCTGGGAACTCCTAACCTTTCTGCAAAGCTTTGGGGTATGCTTTGTCTTGCAGACTATTAGCCCTTGCTTTGTTTCTATTCGCATTTCTGCTTTTAGTTGCTTCTGAGTGAATCTGCACTAATGGCTCCTGTTTGGTGCTTCCTGATTATCTGGTTCTTGATTAGGGAAAGTCTTCATCTTTAGACTGTGACTGATGCTTGATTTGTGTAGATCAAATAACTGACTTTGTGGAAATGTTTACCTTGTTTAACAGTGGTCTAGCAAACAGAAGCAGCTAGTAGTGACTTTGACAGTGAAGGAGGATGTAAAGGGCTCTAGAAACTCTGTTTTGGACAGAATGGGATTGCTTGACACTGTGCAGTGACGCAGAAGTGATGTGTCCAGGTGATCCCGCCACCAGTTAGAGGAGCTATCCTGACACATCAGACACATTGACTAGCTGGAGCTCTGTGAGGAGGATGTTGCTGTCCAGGTGTTGGAGTTCAGGAATTTCCTGTTGCCTCTAGTCCTCTGGAAGAGATGGTGGTCCTGGTGGAGTTGCAGAGGAAGAGGCTGTGGAAGAGGTGGGCAAACCGTGTAGTGTCAGGGTGGGCGATGAGGGGATTAACAGGCTACTTAGTTTCCTTCCCACCAGAACGAACTTGTCATCCTCATACATTGTCCGTTTTGCTGTCTTTTGCAAGGCATAGGGGTAGGGAAAAACAACAGGAAGGGTAATTTCTTTAACTGTCCCATTGCAAATTGTCGGAGCTTATGACTGTGGAATTTAAACAAAAGAGACGATGTGGACAGGTCTGAGAAAGCGTATTGTGTTATTTGGAGTCAGCTTACAGCAACACATTTTTGAAAGGGACACCTGCCTTCTTTCTGTACAGTGAGGTGCCCTTCAGCTTCATCCTATGAAGTGCTAGGCTGCATCTTTGACCGTCTTCTACTTTTGCTGGCCTTACCTTTGGACAAAGAATATTTACTTCTGAAGTCTCTATAAAGTTTAAATAACCAAGAAGAGAGAGTTTGAAAATCTAGTTTTCCAAAGCACACACTTTGTCCTTCCAGATGGCAATTAGAATTGTTGACATTTTCCCCTAGCGATATATGGGTAAAGAGAGGTTTGCAAAAGACTGGAAATGGTTTATGCAGTCTTTGCAAATATATCTTGGGCAGACTGGATCTAATAAATGGAGACTTAAATGTGCCTCACACATGATATTTTGTATTCTTCAGTGTTCAATCATCCTGGTAGAGTTATGATGCTAATAATGATGTTCATTAGTTATATAACTGACAGTTTTCAAAAGCAAAGGCAATTAAGACAAATTGTGTTCAGAGGCAACAGGACTGTTTTTGAGGATGCCCAAGACTGCACAGGGGTGCTCTGAGGATTTTTAAAATAGCAACCTGCTGGCCAGCTCTAGAAAGTAATAGTAATGTCTCCAAAGTTATTCCCCTATTTATGAAATATTACGTAAAGTATAAATTATATAAATTGTTACATAAGCTGACAAGAATTCAGATTAATTCTGGTACTGAAGCTCTGTTACATGTTTCTTGTAATATCCTTGCATCTCAGCAGTTGTGTACTTGTCAATACGCGTATGCTTAAATGGAAAATATGAAGACATCTACATTCTGTTCCTTAAACTGTCAGTATGAAAGCTTTCCTGCTATGATACAGTTGTATAGGCTTAGTTGCTAAAGCATGAAAAGCAACTGTCAAATCAGAAATCAAATCAATTTAACTGAAAAAAGTGAAATGTTATTGACGTCACCAGGAGTACTTTATATTTCAGTATACTGACAAGGAAAAAGCAATACAATAATGTGTCTTTTACTAATATAATTCTGGTAAAAGCCACGTTGAAAGAATTTAGTAAGTTATTCTTTTCTAGCTGAGCTCCATTATTCGTTCAGCTGTTATTTAAGTATCCCATAAAGATTTACTAAATGGAGTAACAAATAAATGGTCAGGCATAAATTCACATTTCTCTAAAGAATTTCATATTGCCAAGAGGCTATATATCAACATCTTTGACAAACAAAGTTGTTTATGAGTTGAATAGATAGGAAATTGGAACCAACAAGCCAATGTCATGCTATTAGAGTGCTGCAGATCTGATTTGGATGAGGTATTATGTGATCTGATAATATGTAACATTGTTGATCAGATCTGATGCTTAACTTACCAGAGGCCACTCACTGAGCTGTAGGTTGATAATAGTTCATGCTTGACTGTTGCACAGATCAAAAAATAATTTCTCAAACTTGTTTTTGGACCTCAGGTTGGATACCATCTAGGAAAAATTCTACTGTTGTCATTCTAAGAAAAAAGCTTTACACATACTTCCACTGGATTGAACAGTACATCGAACGGGTACTTTTTCTGGGGAAGTAAGACCAGGAAAAAATCTGCTGGGTCATCAGTCTTAGTCAGTGGACAGATACTAGAGTTTAGACTTTTGTGCAGGCTCATCTTCACACTTTCTGGTTTTTGTTGGACAGGCTCAGTTTTACTTGATTATCTAACAGTGTTTTGGTGCCTAAGTAATCACAACCTAATTTAATTCCTAATTTAATTCTATAATTTTTCTGGAGTTACAGCTTTTGTGGATCTGGCTGGGGTAGAGTTGACTTTCTTCATAGCAGCCCTCATAGTGCTGTGTTTTGGATTTGTTTTCAAAACAGTGTTGGTAACACTAGTGTTTTGACTATTACTAAGCAGAGAGGACTGTCACAGTGTCAAAGCCTCCTCTGTCAGTCTCTCTGCCCCACCAGTGAGTATGCTGGGGGATGGGCAGTTGATTTGGAGGGGACACAGCTGGGACAGTAAAGTCCAACTGGCGAAAAGGACATATCATGAGCATCATTAAAATTGCAGGGGTGATGGGGTTTGGGTAGCCATTGCTTGGAGACTGGCTGTGATCATCAGTCTGCTTGTAGAAGGTGAAGACTGCCTTTGTATCACTTCTTTTTTTTTTTTCTTTTTTTTTTTTTCCAAATCTTTCTTTTCTTTTTTTTCTTCTTCTTTCCTTTGCTTATTGAACTGTCTTTAACTCATGTATACTCTTCCAGTTCTTCCTCCATCTTCCTGTGAGGGCAAGTGAGTAAGCAATGGGTTAGGGTCTTACCTGCTAACCAGGGCTGTCAGGGCTGACACAGTTTGTTGGTAAATATGTATGCTATTTTGAGAGCTGAAATGCAGGTAAACTTCTATTTTTACTAAACTACATTACTGCAATATTCAGAACATAAGTAGATTTCAGATATTCCACTGTTGAATTTTTAATTTTTTTTTTGTAATGTCAATTATTTGTCAAGGAAATAGCAGAAACGTGAAAACTTTGTATCTTACCTAGCAAAGCACTTTTACAAATCTTTCACTTCAAACTTGGTGAACACTTTCAAAAATAAGATGAGACTTAATGTTTTATTCAGTGAGAGTGGTTTTTACTCATAAAGTTAAGAACACATTTTAATCTTTTGCTGCATTAGCACCATACAGCATGTGTCCTATCCAATCTACCAATCTAACAAGAAAAAGTTCACTTTCAAGTACATATGCATACAGGAATGAAAGGATGAATTTTTAGAAACCAGGTGTATTTAGTCTTAATTTGATAAAAAGCTTAAACAGAAAAAACCTGTCTCTATGCAGTTGTATCCGCTTGACTGGATTGCAAATGACTATCTGCCTGAGCTCCGTATCTCTTTTCATTACAATTTCAGCGCTGTGGGATAGTTAGAGTAAGGAGAAACGGCCTGTGTTTAAAGTAATGTTGCTTATATTGCTGCTTAGCCAAGGAATTAATAGCTGGCCTCTAGGGAGTGTGGCTGGCATCTGGTTCATGGCACGATTAAGAGCGCTATTACAGAATCTAGAATACTAGTTATCTTATTAATAAGTTGCTCTCTTGTGCATGCTTACTATGTATACATTTTCTGTCAGAACTATTCTTCCTGTGCACAAGTTTGATTTATGATTCTAATTATTTTTGCATTATTTATCTACAGTGACCAAAGATGAACACTGAGAGGTAGACGTACTCTATAAAATAATGTCTGGCTGATTGACTGACTGAATCAATATTCATATTTATAGTGTATATATCACCCAAGGTTCCCTCAGGGCTTCCCTGTTATTATGAGCAGTAGTAAAATATTGCCTTAAAGAACCAAGGTAAATGCTAAATCCTGAATTTATTAGCCTGAGAACTCTGCATCGGCTCTCTCCCATCTTAAAAGTGCCAAAGCAAAAAGTTTTCATGCATCACACAGTTTAGAAATAGCAACCAAGGATTTTTAACAATCTGGTGGAAAGGTAGCATGGAATAGGTGGATATATGGAGAAAAATAGTAATATGACTCTACTTCAGATTTAATATGTTGCCAGGAGGAATATTTTTATGGGTTCATTTTCACCACAGCTCCCACCCTTGCTTATGCTGTCACAAGTCATTGGCTGTTGTTACCATAGAGACCGAAAATGGGAAAAAAAATATTCTTTTGGCAAAATGGATCTAACATTGACAATGATCATGTCAAAATCATTGGTTTAACTCCAACTCCACCACAAATTATTTTTCCTGAAGCTAGTGAAGTCGTGCTGCTCAAAAATTAGTAAAAATAAGATTACAGTTGCATATAAAATGAGAAGATTGGAACAAGTGAAAGTAGACCCAGAAAGAGCATGTCTAATGGTGGAGTAGGTTTAGTAATGGCAATGGGTGCAAAACAATATCTTGAATTAGAAGTTTAGATCCAGACTCACATTTTGCAGCTGGTCATGTTTTCCTCAGTGAGTTTTCTGGAAGTTGAGGATCTGAACACTCTGTCCCTGTGGCTGAGCTGTCTCTCCAGTGCAACATTCTGCCTGAGACCTCTGCTCTGTTGTCTCAAGTGCCAACTTTTTCAGAAGAAAAGGATATAAGTAGTATAATAGAAAATGACAAGTTGTTCTGAGCAGACGCAGTTTTAAATAAGCTGCTTCAGACAGGTTTATGTGTGCCTAGCAAGTTATTTCAGTGGCTGGTTGGCTGGAGAGCTTTTGTATTACCCACAAGTGAACTATTTGGTGCTCTGCTGTAACTGCAGATTTTTTTCAGTGTTGTTATCACATTTTTTCTCAACTTGCAATCTCAGAATCTACGTCATAATAAATTTTACTGTTCTACTTACACCCTAACATTTATCCTACCCAATACTGAATCCATGATGTTTATTCNGGGCAGTTGATTTGGAGGGGACACAGCTGGGACAGTAAAGTCCAACTGGCGAAAAGGACATATCATGAGCATCATTAAAATTGCAGGGGTGATGGGGTTTGGGTAGCCATTGCTTGGAGACTGGCTGTGATCATCAGTCTGCTTGTAGAAGGTGAAGACTGCCTTTGTATCCCTTCTTTTTTTTTTTTCTTTTTTTTTTTTTCCAAATCTTTCTTTTCTTTTCTTTNTCCTATCCAATCTACCAATCTAACAAGAAAAAGTTCACTTTCAAGTACATATGCATACAGGAATGAAAGGATGAATTTTTAGAAACCAGGTGTATTTAGTCTTAATTTGATAAAAAGCTTAAACAGAAAAAACCTGTCTCTATGCAGTTGTATCCGCTTGACTGGATTGCAAATGACTATCTGCCTGAGCTCCGTATCTCTTTTCATTACAATTTCAGCGCTGTGGGATAGTTAGAGTAAGGAGAAACGGCCTGTGTTTAAAGTAATGTTGCTTATATTGCTGCTTAGCCAAGGAATTAATAGCTGGCCTCTAGGGAGTGTGGCTGGCATCTGGTTCATGGCACGATTAAGAGCGCTATTACAGAATCTAGAATACTAGTTATCTTATTAATAAGTTGCTCTCTTGTGCATGCTTACTATGTATACATTTTCTGTCAGAACTATTCTTCCTGTGCACAAGTTTGATTTATGATTCTAATTATTTTTGCATTATTTATCTACAGTGACCAAAGATGAACACTGAGAGGTAGACGTACTCTATAAAATAATGTCTGGCTGATTGACTGACTGAATCAATATTCATATTTATAGTGTATATATCACCCAAGGTTCCCTCAGGGCTTCCCTGTTATTATGAGCAGTAGTAAAATATTGCCTTAAAGAACCAAGGTAAATGCTAAATCCTGAATTTATTAGCCTGAGAACTCTGCATCGGCTCTCTCCCATCTTAAAAGTGCCAAAGCAAAAAGTTTTCATGCATCACACAGTTTAGAAATAGCAACCAAGGATTTTTAACAATCTGGTGGAAAGGTAGCATGGAATAGGTGGATATATGGAGAAAAATAGTAATATGACTCTACTTCAGATTTAATATGTTGCCAGGAGGAATATTTTTATGGGTTCATTTTCACCACAGCTCCCACCCTTGCTTATGCTGTCACAAGTCATTGGCTGTTGTTACCATAGAGACCGAAAATGGGAAAAAAAATATTCTTTTGGCAAAATGGATCTAACATTGACAATGATCATGTCAAAATCATTGGTTTAACTCCAACTCCACCACAAATTATTTTTCCTGAAGCTAGTGAAGTCGTGCTGCTCAAAAATTAGTAAAAATAAGATTACAGTTGCATATAAAATGAGAAGATTGGAACAAGTGAAAGTAGACCCAGAAAGAGCATGTCTAATGGTGGAGTAGGTTTAGTAATGGCAATGGGTGCAAAACAATATCTTGAATTAGAAGTTTAGATCCAGACTCACATTTTGCAGCTGGTCATGTTTTCCTCAGTGAGTTTTCTGGAAGTTGAGGATCTGAACACTCTGTCCCTGTGGCTGAGCTGTCTCTCCAGTGCAACATTCTGCCTGAGACCTCTGCTCTGTTGTCTCAAGTGCCAACTTTTTCAGAAGAAAAGGATATAAGTAGTATAATAGAAAATGACAAGTTGTTCTGAGCAGACGCAGTTTTAAATAAGCTGCTTCAGACAGGTTTATGTGTGCCTAGCAAGTTATTTCAGTGGCTGGTTGGCTGGAGAGCTTTTGTATTACCCACAAGTGAACTATTTGGTGCTCTGCTGTAACTGCAGATTTTTTTCAGTGTTGTTATCACATTTTTTCTCAACTTGCAATCTCAGAATCTACGTCATAATAAATTTTACTGTTCTACTTACACCCTAACATTTATCCTACCCAATACTGAATCCATGATGTTTATTCTAACTTTTTGTGGCTTTGAAAGATAAATACAACTGTCAACACATTACTTTGAGTTAAAGAAGCAGTGACAGAAGTGTCTGAGTGGAGTGACTAACCAGAAGTAGGAATGTGCTACATGCTGGCTCTCGTACACGTAATTTTCTTTATGCATACATACAGTCCTTTGAAGCTTGTAATGCTCAATATGAAGAACTGCCAAGATGTATTTAACAGGCCCATTGGGGCTTATGCAACCCAATTGCATGGTATTTCTACATGACAAACAGCTGGATCTCTGATCAAACTGTCAAGATGTATACAATCTATTTCGGTGCAGAAGGAAGCAATTACCTCAAATGTAACCTGAAGCAGATCAAATGTTGGCAGTAAAGGTGATAGTACTAAGGATCAATTTGAAAATTAATGAATTAAGGCATGAGCACTAATCACTGAATATAAAACTATTTCTTGGTCCCAATTTTGCTCTGGGATTGAGCATTTCACAACAATTGTCACCTTTAACCAGAGCCTATCATTGAGGTACATATTTTATTGGTCATTCATACCCCAGACTTCATTTCTTACTCTTAGGGATGTAGGGCATGAAGTCCTTCTCCTTTTCTTAGAAATGATGAACACCTCTTAATTTTTAGCTACTCTCATCAATCAAATGACATGTAAAGCTGGATATAAAACTCCTGTGTTGTCTGCTTTTAAAAGTGTCACCCACTGGTGTCTGTTAACGTAATAAATATTGATGAATTGCAAGGATGTGAGCAGCAGATTGCCATACAGACTTATGTTGAGTTCATTATAAATACACTGCAGAAAATAAAGGTATTACAAGTCATCTGGGACAAATTTAACAGTAATTTATATCCAATATTAAAATCAATAACCTGTAAATATGTGAAAAGTCTAGTATAGAAGACCTTGAAGGTATTGTTTTCCAATGTCAGAACTTTAAGAACTATGTTATAATACATATACACGATGGCAGAAAGAAACAGCACAAATGAGGAGTAGAGATAACAGTGAAACTTTGAATAATTTAATACATGTGAGAGAATAAGTGAGTAATCATTTGCTTGTGGTAGGAATGTCACAGTTATAATGATTTTTTGGCTAGAAAATTTTTACTAGAGTGTTACTTTTCTGTAACAACACTTCAGGTAACATCTACAATTCCTTCAAAAAATAATTTTATTCATTAAAGAATTTTTAGCAGCCTTACATTAAATATGAATTATTTTAAAGATAATTTCTCTTGTGTAACTTGAAAAATACAGTAAAGATTTGATGCCATTTTAGGCAAAATCTTGATCCCATTGAAGTGACTGTCATTTTTGCTATTCATTTCACTCTAACCAGTATGCTGCCAAAAGAGGTCTTCCTGCTTTAGACACACAGACTACATATAAACTGATCTGTGACAAATTTTATTTATTTCTGTGATCAATAATCCCCTCCTTGATATTATTAATGTTCAATGCATTTTTAAAATGCAGAAGTGAAACTAAAGGTCAAACTTTCAAGTAATGAATAAACAAGGAACAATAGCAGTGAGTTATCTTAAAAAAAAATAAAAGAAGAACTAATTAATGTCTACAGAAAAAAGATAAAACTTAATCACTATTCATCATTTTGTACCCTCTGCAGAAGGTACTCATAATAATCAAGAAACCTTTCTTACTACTTTCTTACTGCAGCTTAAAAGAATTTTTCTGGTTTTTGATTTATGATAACAGCAATGCAAAGTAAACTGTTTTGCTATGAGTATGTAACTTTAAATGTCTTTGTGTCCATGTACTGTTTTGAGAGATATTACAATCACTTAAAAATTAGAGGGGAAAAATGCAGTTTTAGGAAATTTTAAAGCTTTATTAACTGCAGTTATGAGAATCTTTTTAATAAAGAGATTTCAGGATGGTTTATCTAACATAAATTTTAGATATTTTTGGAAAAAAGGCAAATAAATATTGTTAATGTTTTTAATAAAAGCATGCAGATATTTCTGTATTTTTATTGGTAGACATTGGGTGGTTTTGAAAGTCTCTTTATGTTCACATGAGGTTTTTTGGTACTTCACTAAAGTAAACTAAAATTTTGCCTTTGACGTCCATATGCAAAGGAATTGACATGTAGAGCCAAAGGAACTGAATTTTCAAAATATTTTATCTGAAAACTGCAAATGTAGTTAATTGCACCAATATCTGAGATTTGAAAAGAAAGTGGGCTTGGCTGCTTCTTTCTCTATTTGCACTTAAGATCTTAAAAGTTTCTTTTCTTTTTTGTCATAATCACTCTTCAAGATAAAAATCTAGGTAAAAAAAAGTAGGAGAAATGCCTCTGAGTTATGATTTTATGATATCATCCTTTAGCAGAAATGCTCTTGTAAAATGGAAATGAATAATGATGCATTCTCTTTATGGGTGGTTTTCTTTTTTTTTTTTTTAATATCTACTATCTTAATACTCCCTAACAATTTTCAAAATGACGGTTAACTGTTTTTAAATCTACCCTTCTTATTAACCAGTAGAAGTTTCAAGAACATATATGTAGTCCATATTGTGATGGATCACAATAACTAAACCAGAAACCCAGTAGTATAGTGTTACATGTATATACATAATATAGCATAGAACTGGTTGCTGTATAGCTGCTGTGTGACTGTGCTGTCCTAGAACAGACATTTACTTTGGATTGGGTATTAGTTTACTTGAAATTGCACCAAAAGTTCAAAGAGAAACAGGCCTTCTGATAACTAAAATTAATTAAATCAGGTCTTAGTTGAAATTCATGTTACAATATATGAGTGGTTTAAAGATTTAAAACTTCAGAAGAAAGCCCAAACATTATGTATAAAACATGAATCCATAATTGCAGTCAAAATAAATGAATAAAATGTAGGTTCAAATGCAAAATACCGTCCTGGTACTCTTTTGTTTTGATTATACAAACCTGATTTTCTCTTCTTAGCAAGAATATGTTAAGGAAGAATATGCATGTCAGAATCTGTTAAAAATTTAAGCTCATGCTTTCAGGAAGATTTTAAAACAATTACTGTATATTGTAATTGCTTCCTTCATCCCAGATAATTATTATGTGACAAAAAATACTGCTAACCTACTGCTACCGATAGAAGGGATGTGTGATCGTCTTGTGTCTCATTGCTCTGCCATTATGATATATGCCCCATTTTGATGGACCTTGCCCTTGTCATACCTCCACACAGCATGTTCAAAACAGATGTTAAGCCTGCATCTTAACTTCACAGCTCTATTCATCATCATGTATTATTCATTTTATGGAAGTAAGTGTCAGAATTATGAAAAGTCTGGGCATGTTATAAGGTAGATTTCAGAAGAAGTTGCAATTAATTACTTAGTATGCATGTCCTGCTGGGCATCAGTGCATGGATGTTTGAGGAATGTGAGCTGGAATTTGTCAGGGCAGTTCTTATTAATGGCAATAGGCAGAACTTTCCACATTGAAACTTCAACAATTCACTGCCTTGAGCATCAACTAATTCATGTTTCTGAATCACAGAATTATTACACAGAATAATTTAGCATCTAGGGCTTCTAGTCATGCCTATTTAGCTCAAATTTTGTCTTATTTAATCAAATGTAAAACATTCCATAAATGTCATTTCTGTCTTTGAATGACCTTGACCTTACTGTTTTATTAGCGGGTTTGCTGTAGTTGCAACTCGCATTTATAGAAACAACACCAAAGAGGCATCTGAGCTGACAGTTTACACAGTAACATTTCCCTCTGACATGTGAAATGATAGAGGTTCAAAAATCATTTGGCTATGCCTTCAGCTCTAAATTGGCTGAGTTCCATTCACACCAACTACACTAGGCTGAATCAATATTAAAGGAGAATTTTCTTAATAAAATGAGCACCTATCTACTGACACATTTCTCCATTGCTGATGAAAGCAAGTGCGACCATGCAGACTGTTCTTGGAAAGCTCTCGGTGGAACTGTAGAATCATAGAATCGTTCGGGTTGGAAGGGACCTTAAAGATCATCTTGTTCCAACCCCCCTGCCGTGGGAAGGGACACCTCCCACTAGAGCAGGTTGCTCAAAGCCCCATCCAGCCTGGCCTTGAACACTTCCAGGGATGGGGCATCCACAACTTCTCTGGGCAACCTGTTCCAGTGTCTCACCATCCTCACAGTAAAGAATTTCTTCCTGATATCTAATCTAAATCTCCCCTCTTTCAATTTAAAACCTTTACCCCTCATCCTAATCCTCTATTTCCTGATAGAGTCCCTCTCCAGCTCTCCTGTAGGCTCCCTTCAAATACTGGAAGGATGCCACCATATATCTAGCTTCAGGAAACTGTGAAACATTTATCAGTGAAAATGTGTTCAATTGGCACTAGGGAACGTCAAGAAAATGCAAAAAGAAAAAAGGCTGCTATAAGTTCTCCCCAGAGCCTCTTCATCTCCAGGCTGGACAGCCCCAGCTCTCTTAATCTGTCTTCATACGAAAGGTGATCCAGCCCTGTCATCATCTTCATGGCTCTCTGCTGGACTTGTTCCAACAGGTCCTTGTCCTTCCTGTGCTGAGGACTCCAAAACTGGACACAGTANCACCATATATCTAGCTTCAGGAAACTGTGAAACATTTATCAGTGAAAATGTGTTCAATTGGCACTAGGGAACGTCAAGAAAATGCAAAAAGAAAAAAGGCTGCTATAAGTTCTCCCCAGAGCCTCTTCATCTCCAGGCTGGACAGCCCCAGCTCTCTTAATCTGTCTTCATACGAAAGGTGATCCAGCCCTGTCATCATCTTCATGGCTCTCTGCTGGACTTGTTCCAACAGGTCCTTGTCCTTCCTGTGCTGAGGACTCCAAAACTGGACACAGTACTTCAGGTGGGGTCTCATGAGAGTAGAGGGGTAGAATCACCTCCTGAGAGCTACTGTCCACACTTCTTTTGATGCAGCCCAGGATACTGTTGTCCTTCTGAGCTGCCAATGCACATTTAAGCATTGGAACAGGCTGCTCAGGGAAGTGGTTGAGTCACCATTCCTGGAGGTATTTAAAAGAGAGGTTGACATAGTGCTTAGTGACAGGGTTTAATGATGGCTTTTTATCAGTTAGGTTGATTGTTGGACTAGATGATCTTAAGGGTCCCTTCCAACCTAGACAATTCTACGATTCTGTGATTGAGCTCAACTCGTGTTGAGCTCCTCATCTACCAACACCCACAAGTCCTTCTCCTCAGTGCTGCTTTCAATCAGGAAACAGACGACAGAAACAAGAAAGTGTGGTTTTCCCACTGCTGAAACAGAACTTCTGCTTGTCAGAGACAAAAGAAAGATATCTTACATTGGTAACTTGTTTGGTCTTTTGTTTGTTTACTGTCCCCTGTCTTCCCAGCAGCAGACCCTTCTGAAGAGGGAGGTTCAGGGTTTCAAGCACTTCCATGTTCTCAGGTGAATATGAAACAGGATGAGCACATTAACTTTCCACAACAGCAGAAGATAAAAAAAAACCCCAAACACTGAAGGATTTCCTTGTGCCTTTGCACTGGTGAAAACCTGTTGCGGCAAAGAGTTTGCCCTTCTCCCACATACATATATTGACTTGTAGGCTTTTCCGTTAGGATAGCCCACCCTTTTTTTGTGAAGGAAATTTTTGATGTGGGAATTGAGATGGCAACAATGCACTGCTGAATTGATTTTCATATGGAAAGACTGGCAGATGCTAGATACTAAATGTACTTGTACATTTAGTACAGGTACATTATTACAACTATGTGTGAATATTGTAAACTTTTCCCAGAGCCTACAACTAATTTATTTCTTTTTATTTATTTTTTTTTTTAAAAAAATTTTATTAGTTTGTCTCATGTATGGGGGAAATCAAACAAGGTAACCTATTTTCAAAAAACATTTACCTTTCAGCTGTAGCCCATTGTGGAAGAAAGTATACTGTGTCACACTGAAGTAATTTGTCACATATCAAAATACCTTGAGTAACACTGAGGCAGATTTGCAGGTTGATAATATGCCTCATTCCCTAGAGCGAGCATGGATCCTGCTGTGCATGAACATGATGTTCTAATTTTGTAAATGGCTCTCTGAAAAAAAAATGAATCAGTTCCTTTACAAGAGAAGCTGTAATATAATTGCGCATGTAAAATGGACCTAATTATGTTTTCACACTCCATTGTCCAGAGCAAGAATGTTTCTCTTGTGTCCTTCTCTGGTCTCTCAGCCTACTTGAAATAAAGCAACTTACAGTAGCTTCTCTTCATTATTTAACTATTAATCTGAGAAATGTTTTTAAAGCTCTCACTCTTCATATACTCTAGCTAGCTGACAGATTGCACTGCCAGTGGCAAAGCAGGACTTGTTATCCTTTTATATCCTCAAAAATCAGTTAGCAAACGTTGGCAATTCTTTATTCCTTCTCCAACAAATTATCTCTACACTGAACTCTAAATGGTATTTGGAGCAAAGGCTCACCCCAGCAGTTTTGTCAGCATTTTAGTAATGCTGAGCTTGAAGATTGTCTTTTGTTTTCATTACATTGTCAGTGTCTTCAGGTGATACTCACCTTGTTCTTCTAATTTGGTCAACAGATATTAGATATTTATATTTGCTGTTTTCTACTCTCGCTTTGCATGATAATGTCACTGACTGCATGGCATGGTTGCTACTGCTGTGCTGTCTCACTGGCACCACCTCTTCAAAACGTCATCTTAGCGTTTGGTATAGGCAGTAGCGAGAGAGTTCAATGTAGCTGAACTATGTAAATATAAACATATATAAATAGATGAAATTTGAAATGCCTTCTTTAGCAATATGGTATCGGGTAAATTCTGTAAAAATTCACACATGTACACTTCATGGTATAGTTGGTTACTTAATTCTTGTTCAGTTAGAAAATTAACAGCTTTCCATACCAAAAGCCATGAAGGTCAATGCATTTCATTTTGGTCTTTGCATGCCATTTTCTGCTGTGAGCTCAGTATCAATTGCCTCTTTTGCGTAACTCATGACTGATTCATGAGCAGATTACAGTCATTAGGCTACTGAGGAAGCTGTAATGGCCCAGCATCTGCAGAGTTGATAGATACCTTCCATCCCCATCCAGCTCTGGTGTTAGATCAAATACAGCCAATTTTGTGTGCATTCTGCCTTGGTGAATTAGTGCACCTAGGAATCACATGGCAGACTACATTAAATGTTTCATTGTATGCTCTTTGCAATGTGATGAATTCCCCTTCTGTGCCACTGGATTTTACTGATTCAGAATTCTCCTGATTTTACACTTGTTCTTGATACATGTTTAAATAAAAATAAAATGAATCCCAGTGTCTCTGTAGCATATCTCTTTTAGTTGTGGTACATTCTGTTCATATTTTTAAACGTTTCAAGTGTTGAAAAATGATTAATACACGGGGTTAAACTGGTAGCACTGTATTCTGTCATTTCATTACTTAAGGAACTCTAGGAGTGCCAAATCCTGTTGGCTTATGGAAGGGACATATTCATCCTATTTTCTATTTGGATGAGAAACACTGAGTAATGTTGTCATGCCCATTTCCCAGATCTGCAAGGGGGCTAGATGGAGTAACAGATCTTCCATTTAACACTGGTGAATCTACGTCTGGCCCAGAGTGAGCCTTTCCAGTATCTTGGCTACTGGCCACAGGAAGAACATAAAGGTGTGGTTTCTGGTGGAAGTCAGGGATGCCTTTGTTTGAGTAATGATGCCTGTTATAAGCTGACGGAATTCTAAGTGATCTTTGCAGGAACAGTCATCCGGGTTGGTCAGGAAGCTTGGGGAGCACAAAGGTACTGAAAAATTCTCTGATGCCTACTTTCATTTTGGCAAGGTTGAAGGTATATATTGTATTTATACAACATGCAGTACAAGTTTGTAGCACAAATGAGCACTGATTAGTATTAAAAATCCTTCAGGCTAATGTGAAAGCATGGGGTTATGTTCCCTTCCAATTTTTTCTTTAGGTGCATACACTGACACAAAGGGATTTCCCTAAGATTTCTACAAAAGCGTAAATATTTAACGCATTAATTTAATTAAATAATTGTAAAACAATATTCATTTGAACACTAAATCAAGTGCAGATTAATGATAGTTGAGAAGGACCAAGCTTTCTGACTTTTCAGTGTACAGAAAATTTTATCATCTGGCTTGCCTTCAGTGCAGTTAAAAGGCTTCTGTTTGAACTCTGTATAAACAGTCTCGTAGGGAGCTCTGGAAAATGACAGACCTCTGAAAGATTAAATTTTAATTTATTCCCATCACTCCACGTATCCTCTGGTGTATGACAAGAGGAACTGCATGTGGTACAGTGCTAATCCAGTGTTGGCAGCACTTCCAGTTACTTAGAGATATTTAGAAATGTTTCCTAGTGACTAAATTTGAACTTTTCAAACTCTTTTCCATCAATGTCCCACATTATAGCTTACAGCTTCATTTCACTTCAACTGGTATTGTTTCTTCATGGATATTTTAAACACAATGGAGAGGGATTTTTCTGCTTCATATTACAAAGTAATAATATCCCACATGTGGACAAAAAAAAATCGCCATGGTGACAGGGAGGTCCCTGTCTTTCAGGATTTGGCATAGTGAAGTAATGTACTTATGAAAACCAATGATTTCCCTTCGATTAAGCCTACTAGTTAGGTTTGACATTTCCATGCTGGGGTAGCCATTTGCAATCCGATATTTTGTGCCACTAATATCTCTTGAGTTTACAAAAAAAAAAATAATTCCTTAAATATTAGAGAAACATAAGAGTAATCTGTGACAAATATAGTGACATCTAATCTATTTCAGCTTTTTCAGAAAGAAAAATTTCTGGTATGTGTTTGTTTTCCTCTAGTATGCTTGACATTTTTCTTGTATCATTCCACTTTTATGCAGTGCACTGAAGTTTTTGTTTTGTAGTTTTCTGACTATTTGTTACTTGCAGGTAATATGGCCTTAAAACTACTGTAGAAGACACTCAAAAGTAGTAAACTAGATTCCTTAGGAACAGGACTTTCATTCTGGTAAAGTCATGCTAGTGAAAAGATAGGAAGATGAGTAACAAGCCTACTGCAGAAAAAAATCCCCCAAAGCCAACAGTCATTAACGTAAAAGCATAGTGAAAAGTTATATAAGACTAAACAGAGTTAAATAAGTAAAGCATGTGTTAGAACTCTGAAGTTTCTGGCATGTGGCTTCCCAAGGGGAATTGGAAGCCGAGCACTATATGTCTGCTCTGTGGGTTGTGAACTGAGGGAGGTCTGGAACCTCACCTGCTGAGCAAATGCTCCCTGAGAGTAAGCCAGTAGGGAAACTTAGAGACCACGTCAATATTATATCTTTTCATTTGAATGTCTTTTGCAAAACAGCACTATTCACCCTGAACCTTCTTCTGAAGTAAACTTATTTTCTAAGACTTAAACAAGCCTCAACCTGAGGTGCTCACCTTCTGTAGTAGCCAGTATTTCTTAAAAGCATGTCAGGTGTCAACAGTCATCTTCTATTGCTGCCTCTGCACTTGCTTGGGCAACGAAATTGCCATTCTGGACTGCACAGGACAGAAACTCAACCTTCATATTTCTGCGCTAGCGTTTAAATCACGATCCTTTTTAACAGTTGTGACTGGGGATCTTCTTTATAAGCAGCAGTTACCTGTCTGTGGACCTTAATTAACAGACGAGGCAGCTGAATTTTGGAATTTTAGTACCTAATTTCCAGCATCTAAGTCTGGTGTATCTAGGCCTCTTAGATCTGGACTTAGAAGCTTTATTATATTTTTTTGCACTGCAGAAAGAGAGTGCATATGCTCTTCATAGTTGTCTGTCATTTTATAAGTAGACTCGCTAACCTGTCAGATCAGCTGTTTTTCAGGTGCTTTTTTGTAGATTCCCAGTTACAGTGGTCATCATCAGCTTTGTAGATTCTATAATGAAGAAAGAAGACCATCCGGTATCAAATATTATTAAATATCTCTACTTCAGATGTCTGTCACATTGTAAATTGCAATTCTTGTTTGTTTTTCTGCAACATTTAATTACTTCTCTATAGGGGCTTCTGAGTTTTGTCTATTTTAAGGTCTTCTTCAAGCAAAGCTATGTTTCCTATAATGTCTACTACAGATATAGCCTCTTACTGGTGTTTGTTTCCCCCCCCTTCATCATTGATCATCTTTATCTGTTAAGCTGCAGTACAGCTTTGATTAATCTGTTTTCTCAAGTACCTTTAGTAACTTTTCTGGTCACTTTTTTTTGTTTCCCTTTTCCACTCTTGGGCATACGCTTCTTTCAATAGAAGAAGGGTTAACCATAAAGCATACGTTATCAAATTCAAGTTTTTTAATAGTAGCAGGCAGCATTAATTTCCTTTCCACATCTTTTAAACATGTACCTACCTACTAAGAAATAGAACTGGTTGATTGTCACATCTGTAAGTTTATAGGGAACCTCTTCCCCACATGAAAGCTTCTGCAAGATATTCTCAACTTTTTCTATGGCTGATCAGTGTTTTGAAGATATTCAGTGGAGAAAGAGAAATATTTGACCCGTATTGCCCATATAGAAGGGCCCATATTGATACTGTTGGCTTTCCACATAGTTTTTTTAAAGGTAATTATGTTCCATGTTTCATACTACTACCACCTATGTAAAGGATTTATTTATCAGTTTTTGTTTTCTGTTGCAGGAAAGCTACAAGATTTCGTTGTTAAAAAAAACAATGAAATGCATGAAAACTATGAAACCTGAAAACTCCCTGGTTCAGCACAAAAAAGTGATACATAAATATGTTTTCTCTTTCTTTGCAAACATCCTTAGTGCTGTCATTTCGAACACATACCTAAAAGGTTATTAATCAATCATAACAGGAAGACTGGCATGCCCTTGTATGGATTATGCAAATCACTGCACTCTAATATTCCTTTTGCTCAGAGTGTTGGTGAGGATCCTGTGAAACTAGTGAAAAATAACCAGAAAATGTTTGTAAAAATCAGATTCTCAAGAGCAGTAAATTACAGAGGAACAACTCAGGGAGAAGCCAGCCAGGTTTGCTTCTACAAATGCAAAATATTTTTTCTGAGATAATTTCATTTCATTACGATATAAAATGGATTGGTTTACACCTTCTGATTATATGGGAGACACTTGGGATGCAAAATAAATTAAACATTAATCACTTGCTGAAATATTAATCACTGCAGTGAATCAAAACCAGACTGAACAATAAAATAACTGCACAAATGTTAGTGGGATATGGTTCCTAAGATCCTGAGAAAGTAGTGGTTTGGGTTTCGGTGCTGTTGTTTTGTAGTACTCTTATTCAATATTTAAAAATCATGAGGATTCTGGAAGAAATTTGTATAATATTTAAATTACATGTACTTGTAAAAAGAATTCATTAGGATGTGGTGAATCAATTAGGATATATATGTGTTGGCAGATGACTAAGAAAATATCAAAGGTCTAAACCGTATTGCTTCTATTCACACACACTTTCCCATATCTGCATGCAAGAGACTTCATTAAATTTTCTCCCACAACACTGTTCCTTCTTTCCCACTCTTCAGAGCTCTCCATTGTAGGAGCAGTTCTTATAGTTCCCAATTATTTTCTACTTTTATCTACCAAAGCACTTACCTTAGGATGCTTACCTTGTCAAATTTAAAGAGGTATTGTATTTCACACTGAAAAGCTACGTGCACTTACTAAATACTAATGAAGTCAAAGATGGAGAGAAATCTCTGGATAGTCCAGCAGGTAGTCAGCCTCCTTCACCCAGGAACTGCCTGACAATGTTTTTATATAACTAGAAGGTACATGAAACATAGACGTCAGTAGATGAAGGAATGACAAACTGCAACCTCACTTGACAAATGGAGTAGAGTTCTAGGCATTCACTGTGGATGTTGGAGTCCCAGGACTGTCACCTTGTAAGATTGACTTTCAGCCTCTGAGACAGTGGGAAAGTTTGGAGCAAGAAAGACATCCTTAGTAAAGGAGCACCAGGTCAGCAAACATTTAAACAAACTGCTTATGTGTAAGTCCCTGTTACTTGGTGGGATATACACAGAAGCACTGAGAGACCTGGCCAATATCATTGCAAGACCACTCTTGATCATCTTGAAAGGTCATTAGGGTAGGTTCCTGATAACTACAAGAAGACAAATGTCACTCTTATCTTCAAGAAGGGCAAGAAGGAGGACCAACAGACTGTTGGCCAGTCAGCCTGTCCTCAATTCCCAAGAAGCGGGAAAGCATCAGGAAAAGATTTGGTCCTTCTGGGGACCTTTGGTCCTACTGGCCAGCAGTATGCCCTGGTGGCCAAAAAGTTAACAGGGTCCTGGACTGCACTAGGAAAAGTGTAGATTGAAGGACGTGATCCTTCATCTCTGGTCAGCCCTGGTGAGACGTGTGGGATTCTGGGTCAAGGTATGTGCTCCCTAGTAGAAGAGAGACATGGGCCAATGACATCCCATGAAGATGATTAAGGGACTGGAGAATCTATCAGAAAGGTAGAGGCTGGGAGAACTCTTCAACCTGGATAAGAGAAGGCTCATTGGTGGTAGATTGTGGCCTTCTAGTTCCGGTTAAACAGTTCTTAGTGGTTTTAGATTAACCCTTCAGAGTGGGAGGGAGTGCAATAGAGGTCTCCCACACTGTCAGGGGCAGTCATGACTGCCAACTCATATTTGCTCTCTCTTTCTTCTTCTTTCTTTCTCTCCTTCTCAGTAATGGTCAATCGTTCCATGTAAAGTCAGTATCTTCATCGATATGGATTGAAAGCCAGTGAAGATCTGTGATAGTTGCTACTGAGGGTGCCTTTTGGGAAACAGAGGAAGAAGTTTTGAATCACCTCAAAGGGTGGAACTTTCATTTACTTTATCTGACAAATTTTAGATCCATATGGTTTTGATGAAGAAGCATCTGTAGTTTTCTTATGGATAAAGTGAGTATTCAGTGTATATTTGGGCTGTGTTTAGCAGATTAAGTGCATAGGCGTGACAGGGAGATACTGAAAATTATGATCTTTACAAGATCAAGGCAAGAAATAAGTATAATGTTTCGCTATATTATGAAAATTTAGTTGCTTCTGGAAAACAAGAAGTGTTTAAACATGTAAGTAACTTCAATTTAAAAATTATGTTGAAGCTCTTCCAGATGACATCGGGGACTGTTTTGGAAGTAGGTCCAGTGATACCTCTTTGGTATCTGATACAACTGGCAACACTGAATCTTAAAAAGTTATTTTATTGTTATTGTTTCAAATATTTGTTATCTTAATATCTTAAAATTAATAAAACATAGTCTAAATTGATGGCAACTATTACAAGCTGTGAGTTTGTTCATAATACTGGGCATTTTAAAAGACTTATGCCACCTCATATAAAAAAATATAAATATACTGTTTTATTATTTTTAGTCTTTTGAGCAGAAATAAAAAGAAAACAAGACTCTCCAGTTCTGAATCAGCCTCTCTAGAGTAACCATGCACTATCTCAGGAGTATTCCTGTCAAGGCAAGAACCTGGAGTAAAGCTTCACTTTGAAACTATATTTTCTGCTTTCCTACCTGTTTGAAGATACTCTTATGACTGGGAAACTTCTTTAATATTTTATTTGTTTTCCCTTTGGCACAACATCTGAAATCTCATCCAATCCTTTTTGCAGGAATTATGCATTAAAAGAGTATTCTTTGTCTTCTCTTGCAAAATCAGCCATTACTCTGAGACTTCAACAAATTTGAATCCATAACAAAATAATGAACAGTGTTATCAGCTGCTGCAGTGTCCTAGAACACGTGTAAAATATAAAAAGGCAAAAATATTTTAATTTATTTACATGACCTTTTTAAATTTCAGAATTACTTTGGGATAAGAAAGTGAAGCAATCAAAGGAGGAGATATCTATGGTAAAATCTTTAGAGGAATCTTAAGGCAGCATAGTTTATTTTACCCTATCTCACAGTAAAACCTGATTTTTTCAGGAAATAAAAAAAAAAAATTCCAAAATGTATCTATTATTTTTGTGAATGCTGAAGTAGATATTGTGATCCTCAATGATGAGAGAGGAATTAAACATTTTTCTTAACGCTATCTAGGCACTCATCTGCAAGGCTCTCCCCTTACTATCTTATACATAAATTACTCCATTTTGTCTGCAGAAGAATCTAGTTTACCCTATCATTCCTGATTACTAAAAGATTCAGAATACACATCTAAAGGATAAAGGTTCAAATACTTTTTTTGTTAACGTCAGCAGCAGACTTTTGGTAACAGTAGGGCAAAATGCTACGTGTCAGAATTGATGTTCCCCTGTTCTTTCTTTGCCATATATTTTATTATTTTCTTTTAGCATCTGCTGTAGTTATTCTAGAGAGAATGTCCATCTTGAAATGGGGAAAAGAAACAGATGACAGTGAGGTCAAGGAGGAAAAGTAGGAAAAGAAGAGAAAGGCTGATAGTGAGGAAAAAGAAGACACAAAATATTTGCATATTAAATTCCTCACAAACAAACCGTCTTTCTGCATCTATCTTCGTAAGAAGGAACACATTACCATATAACAAAAGCATAGAATGGTTAGAGTTGGAAGGGACCTTAAAGATTGTTGAATTCCTACTACTCTACCATTTGCAGGGACAATTCTCACTGGACCAGGTTGTTCAAAGCCCCATCCAGCCTCTCCTCTCCTCTCCTCTCCTCTCCTCTCCTCTCCTCTC
>VXBW01007717.1:92440-113363 GCA_013400375.1 Thinocorus orbignyianus
ACCCAGCCTCTCCTCTCCTCTCCTCTCAACATCTTTTCTTGGTCTTCTCTTTTTCCTGAAGAGAAGCTAAGTCACAATTTGATCATATGTTCAAGCTGCCAGCTCGTTTTGTTTGCCTGCTCCTTGTACTTCTTCAGTTTCATACACAGTCAAAGCGTTAAGTATTTTGATCTACTTTTTATTTTTTGCCCTTCCTTTGCTCCTGTCACAAAGAAGTCTTTCTACCTCCTCCTCTTTATTCCAATTCTTAATCTCTTTGTAAATTTTAATTTTTCATAGTTACCTGCTAACATTTTCTTTGTCCTCACAGCTTCTGGAAAAAGGTCCTTCCCATTAAGTCAGCAGATCTGTAGCCAGTGGTGCTTGTCCTCTTTCACCCGAGGTGAATTTCATCTCATTGATTGTCTGCCGATGATGTACCATCACATCATCAGGGAAGTCCGAGCTGGCAACAGAACTTGTACAGGACAGATTCAGCTGCCTGGATTTTAACTATACACTGAAAGAATCTGAGTTTTAGTGCACCACTCAAAGTCCTGTCAAAGTCATTAGTGATCACAGGTTTGAGTAGTATGCAAGGAATTGTCAGTGACAGATGAGCCTCTCTAACCTTCATAATGTCTCAGACCTGGGTTCTTACAAAGCCATCTGCTTCCAGGTAGAGCTCTGCACCTGTATGTAGGTAGCTGGTGGTATAACTGGGGTCTTTGCAGAGCTAGGGAATAGAGAGACTTCAATGAAAATTTTTAGAAGCAGACCTGTAAATTAGTAAAGGTCTATACAAAAATCTCTAATACATTAGAGTCTTATGACATCATCAATGCTCCTGATATAAAATGGCACACATCAAAATGCTTGACCTCCATAGATTTTCCATTTTATGATAATATACACATTTACAGATTAATATTCCTATTTTCCCCCCAATCTGAGTATTTAAAAGTTCATCTATATCTTAACAATTTCTATTCAATTTTTTCATGATTTATCATTTCAATTGAAACAGCCTTTACTGGGTTTTCGAATTAGAAATCAATATTAGACTTTAAACCGAAGACAGAACCTGACTTCTGAGTTTTTTTTTTTTTTAACACAAAATCACATTATAGGTTAGCATCCTCTTGCAGGACCTGAGAAATCCAGATAAGAAATATTGCATCGGCTATTCTTTAACTGATGCAGAGGAGAATCATATTAATTTAAATTTCAGCAGTGAAAGCACAAGAGTCCTCTGTCATTCACACTGATTTTTCCACTTTCTAGGCACACAGATGTTGTACTTAATAATTTTAATGGAACATGTCTTTGGCTTTGCCGGAGTCTGCCCTGCTTATTTGCAGAAATTTCCATCTCTTGCAGATGATGTATTTCAGCCCACTAGTGTCGATCTGTTAATCCATCCAAGGTGTGAGTTCCATATGAGTATTTCAAAAAATCCTAGTGGCAATGTTTTAATATTTATACTAAGGAGAGCAAGGTAAACTGAAATAATGTTACAGGCCAGGGAACATGTGGTAGCCAGACAAAACTGAGCAGTGAGATTTGCCTAGAATAATAAGGATAGGCAAAGTAGTAGCTTATGTATTCCAGAATGAATCAGAGTGAATGCATGGCAAAGCATATGTAGTAAATTCTGTCCACTTCATAACTAGTCAGCATAATTCTTGAAGCATAGCAGATTTTCAGAGGGGTTGAAGTGACACAAGATTTGAGTGCTTTCGGTCAGAACACCTCCTTTGGTTTTAAGTTTTAACAAAGCATGGTGTCATCTAAATAAACGATACATGATGTTTTTGGTTTCCAATTGCTGTTAGGTTAAATTTTTTCACATCACTTGCCACTCATTCTTTCTAAGGGGTTTTGCAAATTGTTTTTCAGCTGCTCAGTTATACATTTTCCAGCACTATGCTTTACTGTACCTGTGCAGAAGCTAAAAATAATCAAATGTTTGCAAAGAAGCCTTAAAGGCAGTTTAACTGAAGCTCATTGGACTCAGTTTGGACTTCAACTTCCCTCATGCCTTTCATCCTTTTTCCTAGACGACAAATAGACCTCTTTCCCAGGGGTCAGTGCTCTGCTGATGCCACAGATCTTCCCTCACCATTAACTTCTTGTCATAATTTGAGGACGGCAACTATTCTACTATCTGTGTATAAGAAGATGGCTCTGTCATTCCCAGAGTGATTAGAAAACACTTCCATCATTTCAATGAGACTCCACTAACATTGAGGTTTCTTTATCAGTTCATCTTGTTGGAAAGAGCTGATTCAAGTCTCTCCATTCCACTTAAGCCCAGCTGTCTGGGTTTAAAAGAGGTTTAAGTGGAGGGCACTAGCAAAACCTTACACATTGTAATAGCACATACAGTAAGTGGTAGGGTTTGTTCATCACCATTTTCCCCTTTATTTTAGTCAATGAAGAAGAAACACAGGGACAGAGGCTCTCTTTTAAGATAAGTGAATGAATCAGAAATGTAATGACAGCGAGAAAAAAGCTAGGGCCCTCAGGCTGTTGTTGAATACAACAGAGCAGAGCTCTTGCTGAAACAGGTTGTTGAAAATGTACTCTGTCATTTTAGAAGAAAATTTGCAGCAAAATGTAGAGAAATATATACCCAACTCAGCTAACACCCCTTTCTCATGGAAACCATGCCTGTAGCTCTTCCTGTAGTATGATTAGAGCTCAAGAGAGAGCGCAAAGGGAAATATCTAAGACTTGATATTCTATATTATGGGAAATGGGTGAAAAAAAGAAATTATGAAGGCTAAAGTGTTCTGAAAACAGATTCTTAAAATGAATTACATAAGAACCTTTTTAAAAAGTTTGGGATGAGAGACGTACTGTAAAGATACAGAAGTTTGCACTTTTGAAAGGTAGTGGCATGTATTATTAACTGTCTTTTTGAACTGAAAAAATTACCTGTGTAATTGGAAAGCATTCTGGGAGCATGTGTTGTAACTGTGAGTTGATGAAATCTATTCTACAGGACTTCCTACTGCATTTTCTAGGTTGTAATTAGTCTGCAAAGATTCACAGAAGGGATCAGGAAAGAAAACACTCTCACTTCTTGTCTATATTAGTAAATGTCCTACCCTATTTTTATATAAAATTCTTCGGGCACATGGATACTGCAGCTTTCCAGATGCTTCTACCCCTGCATCCTGTGCTAAAAGAGCCCGTGTTTGAATTACTTTCCTTTTTGAGCACAGTGGAGGCTGAAGTCCCAATTACCTTGGGGTTGTTGAAGACCATTCAAACGGAGACAGAGCTTATTGACATCACTCATTGGGCATTGCCTGCACTACATATGTCAAGGAAGGCTGGATGCTAGACTCCAAATGAAAGGCATCCCTCCCAGAATGATTTCTTTTAACTGGTCTCAACAGCTTTCAAATATACTCCACTTTGTATTTCATAAACTAGATAAAAATTCTGTTTTTATTACACACAGTATTTTTCCATTATCAATGAAGATTTTTTCATTTTAATGTGTAGAGTGAATGTATTATGTATTCTCCTCCTCCAAATATTTTTAATGTGGCCATATATTTATCCATACCTTTTACACTGTAGTTATCTTGAAAATTATCTTTAATGTCCCTTTAAGATAGAGTTGAGATTTGCATATGCAATGACTCATTTCTGTGATGGAACTTAATGTAACAGGTCAGAATATGTGTGTCAAAAACTGTATGCTTACTTGTTATTATAAGAGGGAAATTATGTAATAAAACCCGTCATCTATCTAGCTTGATTATGAGATAGAATGTGAGTGAAACTTACCACAGTACAGTAGATGTACTTTTGAAATGTCCCTCTCATTCTCAAGTCTATGAGAGGGATGCTTTGTCCTTTTGATCTTTTAATTTATGTTTTCTTTTTTTTTTTAAATTTTTTTTTGCCTATGGAGAAAGCTAGTCTTTATTAGCTAGATCCTTTTCCAGGAAGGCCTAAACTCTGAACCATAGTCAAAGCTTTACCCAATGTGATTGTCCTGAGATACAGCTTGCATTGGATGTGTGAAACTATTAATTTTTCTGGAACATTTTCCTGTTTAAAAAAAAGCTTGAACCTGAAAATTTTGTTTGTCTAGGGCTCACTTATGGTTACGTTTCATTACACTGTGACTCAAGTAGTCAACACCTCAAGGTCCAAATGGAGAGCAGTGAGGAGTGGTGACCCTCAGGGACTGCTAGTGGGACTGATAATATTTAACATCTTTGTTGGTAGCACGGATGTTGGGATTGAGTACATGCTCAGCAAGGTTGCTGATGACATCAAGCTGTGTGGAGCAGTTGACAGGCTGGAGGCAAGGGATGCCATCCAGAAGAACCTGGACAGACTTGAGAAGTAGACCTGTGTGAACCTCTTTGATGCAGTGGAAAATTTTACAGTAAAACAATTGTAAGCTGTTGAGACTCTTGAGACTATTCTCCTAGCGCTGCTCTCCTAGTATATTGATAAGTCAGTAGAAGATAAAAGTGGGACCTTGTGTGGGATGTAAACAAGGCCGGAAAACAATTCCAAGCCGGCCAGGACCAGCTCTGTGTTTTGGTCAAGTTCCAGAAAAGATTTGAGCCTGCAAAGTGGGACAAAGGTCACTGACAGTGACGAAGAGGATCTCCTTACTTCATCNTTGGGGGTGTTGGTTGAGGAAAAGCCTGACATGAGTTGGTAATGTGCACTTACAACCCAGAAAGCCAGTCGCATCTTGGGCTGCATCTAAAGAAGCATGTCCAGAAGGTCATGGGAGGTGATTCTGCCCCTCTACTCTGCTCTAGTGAGACCTCACATGGAATACTGTATCCAGCTCTGGGATCCCCAACATAAGAAGAACACGGACCTGTTTGAGATCAGAGGAGGTCTGTGAAGATGATTAGAGGGATAGAGCACCTCTCCTGTGAAGACAGGTTAAAAGAATTGGGGTTGCTCAGCTTGGAGAGCTCTGAGGAAACCTCACAGCAGCTTTGCAGTACTTAAAGGGGGCCTGCAGAGAAGGCAGAGCGGGACTCTTTATCAGGGAGTGTAGTGTCAAGAAAAAGGGTAATGGTTTTAAACTGAAAGAAGCGAGATTTGGATTAGATTTTAGGAAGAAATTCTTCACTACAAAAGTGGTGAGACACTGGAACAGGTTACCTGGACAAGTGGATACCCCATCCCTGGAGGTGTTCAAGGCCAAATAGGATGAGGCTTTGAGCAACCTACTCTAGTGGGAGGTGTCCCTGCCCATGGCAGTGGCGTTGGAACTCAATGATCTTTAAGGTCCCTACCAGCTGATCTTATGATTTAATTAATTTCTGTCACGACTGTCATTCTTGTCAGTAGTTTCCACTAGAAGGTGATTTGAAAGATAAATTAAAATTTCTATAGAAATTAAAAAAAAAAAGCAAAAAACCACAAGAAACCACCCAGAAGAGTTTGATTAATTTTAAAGCCAGTTGTAGTCAGTAGATTCCCAAAGGAACACAATCAAATGTACTCAGAATAGAAAGGAAGAACCAAGTGAGTAATACGAATGGAATTAAACAGAACGGTAGAAAGAGAGGAGACTTAAGAGACATAAGATGAGAAACATACTAAGCAGAAATACGGACAAGTAACAACAATAGTTACCCTTGTGGAGAGCAGAACAGCAAGTCAGCAGTGAGAAATACATTTCTCTCTGGTATTTATTGATAATTAAATTCTGGGAAGGGAGAACATTGTGATAATGGTACTGGATTAGAAAACCACCAAAATATGTTAAGAAAAGAATATACTTACTGTTATTGTCTGTGTTTACTATATACGCTTGCTGATTCTTTTGTGTTTAGTGTTCCAACATTACAGAACAGAAAAATGAAGGAAGTGTTATGAGGTGTAAAAAGAGGGGAGGAAAGGACAAGGGAATTATTTTAGGAAGCATGATATGTTGGCCTTAGCTGAACATCAGGTGCCCAACAAACTGCTCAGTTATGCATCTCCTCAGGGAAGAAGGAGAAAATAAGATAGAAAAAGTCTTCATGGGTCAACAAAAGGACAGGGATATCATTCAGCAATTATTGTCATGAGCAAAATTGACTTGACCTGGGAAAATTAATGTCTTGCCAATTCAAAGTCAGAGTAGGTAATGAGAAATAAAAACTAAATCTTTAAACATCTTTAATCCACCCATCCCTTCTCCCTGGGCTTAACATCGCTTCTGAATTCTTCACATCTCACCATACCATGAGAAGCACAAGGGATAGGAAATGGGTCTTGTGGTCAGTTCATGACGCATTTCTTTTCGATGCTCCTACTTCCTCACAAGAAGACTTCTCATGCTCTTCCCCTGCTTCAGCATGGGATCCCTCCCACTGAAGACAGTTCTCCACAAAATTGTATTATGTGTGTCCTTCCAACACGTTATAGTTCTTCAAGAACTGCTTCAAGTGGTCCATGGTGTAGTCTTTCAGGAACAGACCACTCCAGCCTGGGTCCCCCACGGGGTAACAAGTCATGTCAGAAAACCTGCTTCAGCATGAGCTCCTCTCTCCATGGGTCCACAAGCCNGAGACTTAAGAGACATAAGATGAGAAACATACTAAGCAGAAATACGGACAAGTAACAACAATAGTTACCCTTGTGGAGAGCAGAACAGCAAGTCAGCAGTGAGAAATACATTTCTCTCTGGTATTTATTGATAATTAAATTCTGGGAAGGGAGAACATTGTGATAATGGTACTGGATTAGAAAACCACCAAAATATGTTAAGAAAAGAATATACTTACTGTTATTGTCTGTGTTTACTATATACGCTTGCTGATTCTTTTGTGTTTAGTGTTCCAACATTACAGAACAGAAAAATGAAGGAAGTGTTATGAGGTGTAAAAAGAGGGGAGGAAAGGACAAGGGAATTATTTTAGGAAGCATGATATGTTGGCCTTAGCTGAACATCAGGTGCCCAACAAACTGCTCAGTTATGCATCTCCTCAGGGAAGAAGGAGAAAATAAGATAGAAAAAGTCTTCATGGGTCAACAAAAGGACAGGGATATCATTCAGCAATTATTGTCATGAGCAAAATTGACTTGACCTGGGAAAATTAATGTCTTGCCAATTCAAAGTCAGAGTAGGTAATGAGAAATAAAAACTAAATCTTTAAACATCTTTAATCCACCCATCCCTTCTCCCTGGGCTTAACATCGCTTCTGAATTCTTCACATCTCACCATACCATGAGAAGCACAAGGGATAGGAAATGGGTCTTGTGGTCAGTTCATGACGCATTTCTTTTCGATGCTCCTACTTCCTCACAAGAAGACTTCTCATGCTCTTCCCCTGCTTCAGCATGGGATCCCTCCCACTGAAGACAGTTCTCCACAAAATTGTATTATGTGTGTCCTTCCAACACGTTATAGTTCTTCAAGAACTGCTTCAAGTGGTCCATGGTGTAGTCTTTCAGGAACAGACCACTCCAGCCTGGGTCCCCCACGGGGTAACAAGTCATGTCAGAAAACCTGCTTCAGCATGAGCTCCTCTCTCCATGGGTCCACAAGCCCTTGTAGGCTCCAGCAAGGGGTTCCCACAGGGTCACAACCTCCTTCACTCATCCACCTGCTCCATTGTGGGGTCCTCTACGGGCTTCAGGTAGATATCAGCTCCACCTCAGTTCCACCTTGATTCCACTGTAGAACTCCATGGGCTGCAGGGAGACAACCTGCCTCACTGTGATCTTCAACATGGGCTACAGGGAGGCCCCAGTGGCAGTAGCACCTCCACCCCTTCCTTCTTCACTGGCCTTGGTGTCTGCAGAGTTGTTTCTCTCACATACTCTCATTCTTCTTGGGCTGCTGGCCTATGGGGTTTTGTTCCCCTCTTCTTAAATATATTCTCACAGAAACACTTCCACGATCATTGATGAGCTCAGCCTTGTCCAGCAGCAGGTCCATCTTAGAGCCAGCTAGCATTGTCTCTTTGACATAGGGAAAGATTCTAGTAGCTCCTCATGGAAATCACTCATGTAATCCCCATGCTGCCAAAAATGTTGTCACACAAACACAATATAGGAAGTGATGGAAAAGTGATTTTTTTTTGTATTTCAGAGCAGAAATTTGATCTCTTTAGTGACTGCTTTCTTCCTTTTGCTGATCGGTGAATGGAGAGTTGACTGTTTTGCATTTTATATGTCCCAGTGCAAGATATTGCCCATATACAAACAACAGTAGGAGATAAAAATATCTCACCTTGTTGTTTAAGAATTTAAATGGAATATTGATACATTGCATATGTATCTTGGGGAATATCTCCTTCTTAGAACTGTTACTGTGGAAGGAGAGATTTTCATGTCTTTCTCATGTAACAGGCAGCTGCACATGGAACTGTGTAGAAATTCAATAGCTTAGTCCATACATTTTCTAAGAAAAAAATTACTTGAAGTAAATACAGTGGAGGAACCAAACTTGGTTTTTTTTTTTCACTCAATTTTCTGTGAAATTGTTACATTAGTTTACATTTTTCAGAAGCTCTTCAAAATTTATTTTCTTCCTGACTGATCAGTCACAAAGAGAGCGAAACAGTCCTGTTCTAGTAATTATTATTTTTTTTTAAGGTGAGGAGAATTTCTGGGTGATTTTGAATGAAGAGTAATAACAATTCCTTCCAGACCACTAAGATCTTTCACCCTGGCATATATCTACCTCTACAAGATAGCAGTTTGAACAGGCTGTCTGGTAAAACCAACTGAAAATGAGACATACAGCAATTACAAAAGACATACCTTCACTTTTATGGGCAAAATGTTCCCATAAATAACATTCATTGCAAATTAACGTTCCATAAAATTTGCAATCCCTTAAAGCACCTCTAAAATGTTATGTTAAATCATATGTAC
Organism: Thinocorus orbignyianus; assembly: GCA_013400375.1. Lineage (NCBI taxonomy): Eukaryota > Metazoa > Chordata > Aves > Ciconiiformes > Thinocoridae > Thinocorus > Thinocorus orbignyianus. The sequence continues at coordinate 101,289 of VXBW01007717.1, forward strand.
TATGTTACAGTTGCAGTAGATTATACACTGAACTTTTAATACCTGTGAAAATGAACTAGTAGCTACTTATATATCAACAGCTTTTCTTAATCTTCAGCTTGCAAGTAGCAGGATAGGATACTTGTGTAGATAACACTACATTTGGGCATACTTTTCCTCCAACATATTTTTCTAGTTAGAGGAAGCAGATTCAAAAATGTAGAGTCTGATTCTCTTTTGATAGATTGCACTGTAAATCAGTAATCAATCTGATGTCAACAGAGTTGCACTTACCAGAACTGAGGTCGCTCCTACTGGAATTTATCAGAAATTCCCCTTAGACATGTAGGTGGTGTTCCAGAAGCTCCAGTCACTCCTCCTGCAGCCTGTTTGAAGTAATGATTCTAAAGTTCATTGTGATTAATAAATTTATGTTAATGGTGGTTATGAAATGATGGGAGGACACCCATCAATGTACAGGAAAACAAAAGAATGCTGCGAGACAGTATTGACTGTCTTAATAGTTTCCTAGTTAGCTAGTTCATTAAATGTTTTTTAAATTCCTGGGAAAACAAAACCAATGAAACCTACCTTATACATCATCTTCACTTCATAACAAGATGCTTTCCAATACCACTACGGATGCAAAACATTATTTGTCAATGTGAAGCCATAATGTTCTTGAGCTCTTGATTTGCAACTCTTAATTAGTTTGATGAAATAAATATTGTGTCTGTCAGGAAAGAAGTCATTATATGTTGATCTGAAAGTTTTGTCAGTATGTCACTATGTCTGAAACAGCTTTAAGTGTTTTGCTGACTTTCCAAAGGCACTATTTTGTTTACATTTTTTCCAAATCCTCATTTCTTCTAACTATGAAATGAGGTAAATTAAAATTTCAGCAAGCTGTGAAGTAACTGTTGTACAACCCTTTTTTCACTTTAAGGTACGTGTAGTAAATATGCGACAGAGCACAGAATGAAAAATCATCACAGTAGCATTGTACCAGATGCTCTGTATGTTAGAAAACAACACTAAACTACTGAATCTCAGCCTAGTTATTTCATTTATTGTTACACATGCTGAATGCAAATATAATCAATTTAATTTGCTCTAGTTACTTTTCTGTATTTTCAGTCTTTTCTCTGTAACTCTGGCAATTTAAACTATATTAAATAACATCATAGCATCACTATTCCCTTCAGAATTGTTTCTGCTTTGGTGCACTCAGGTTCTAATCCCTTTTTGAAAGAGCTGTAATTATTCTACTCTCAGCCACATAATACTACAGCTATGTTCTTGTTTGTGCTTGTTTCCAAATGATCCAAGTAATTGTACTGATTGATTACTTGCCCAGTTGGACACTGTCGACAAATATAACATCCCAGTGCCTATTTTGTCTCTGTTGTTGTTTTAAACATGCACATCTATCCTCATAAAAATGGCAAACAGTATAGCTTCTAGAAATAAATCAGGCCTAAGCAGAATTCTGATAAAGGGAAAAAAACCCCACGACTAAATTTTTTTTGCAATATTAAGAGAATGCAGGAAGAAGATTGAACTCAATTCACTTGTATCATAAAACGCCAAGTTATTGTATTACATAATAAATATCAGTAGATTTGCCTGTATTTGTAGATGATGAAATACAGCAGGAAACACAAAGCTATGGAGGCAGAGATTGTAAGTATTGATTCTTCTTGTTTTAAAATTTTTTATCCCTTCTGGTTGACAGTATTGATCAGTCTTCATTTTAGGCAGAAGTAACAGTAGGGAATGCAAGGGAAAGGTTGGAAGAGAAAGGAAACAAGTCTCTAAAATACATATACTATAGGGTTGTTGGAGGAGCATTTGGAAAGTATACTTAGTTAAGAATGTTTTGCTCTACATGTATTTCAATGGTTCATGTATGAAAAAATTGATATTATTTTCTATGTCATTTCCAGTATTTAATGTGAATGACTTTCAGAATGGTAACAAGAGGCTATGAATGTCCATGCAAACAGGGTGTGTATATTGTTCATAGCAGATAATCACAGCACCAGGGCCTTGAAACACTTCTTCAAGCTCCTTATGTTTCTCTGTAGAATAAAGGGTGGGGGAAAAAAAAAAGCATCATCACAGGAATTGAGTTCCAGAAGCTATACTTTCCCTTGTTCTGGACCTCTGTAGTTGTTCTAAACAGATGTATTGCTAAGTAACACTGATAGTAGCCTTTACACCACTTCAAATTCGTCTTGCACTGTTCTAACTGTATATTCAATACAAAGTTTCTCAAGGCAGTCTGTTCCACTGCTTCATTTTCTTCATTGTGAAAAGGTTTGTCATGGGGAATCAGAATTTTTGTATCTTGATGCGCTAAACCACCACATGATTGAAAAAGCTAGAGAGCTACATTTTGGTTCATGCATGTTGTCTTCTCCATAATATATTGGGGTGGTTCAGGCCAGGGAAAGCGGCATAGTGGAATTTAAGTCAAATCAAATCACCTCCCAATACCTGTACTTTACAATTGAAAAGAATATGATCATTAATCATACGTGTATAAAAGAAGAGTATGAAAATCATGGAACTTTCCCACACCTTCTGTTTAGGCTATGCTTCTTTTTCTTCATTTCTGATCTGAAATAAGAGTGAAATTTGTATAAATAATGCTTTGGAAGCACCACAGGTAAGGAAGACATTTTGATTCAAAGTCTAATCTTTGAAGAGTGCTAGGTAGCATCTTTGGTACTAATGATCAACAAGTACTCTCAAAGGTAGCATTTTCTTTCAGTGTTGATCTGCACCTAAGAGCAGCCCAAGGGGCCAGTGGTAATCTTAATGGACCATAAAAGTATATTTATAGCATATTAGATAGGTAATTTTCTATGTCTGAGGTTATTAATCTACAATGGTTAAGCGCTCAATAGCTTTGGTTTCTTCAAAACATACAGTTTTAAGCATGTCCTAAGAAAACTAACAATAACAAATACTTAAACATCAGTATCTTTTTTCATATATTTAGATCTTTGCTTATATTCAAAGATTTCATTCTTCACAAGCAGATTTGGAAATGGGTTAAGATGCATATAAACCAGCGAATTGCTGTGGTTCTAAGAATCATATGGAAAGGAAGTGATCCCATTAGTTTCACCACCTGGACACTGTGCTAGCTGTTACAATGACACTCCCAATTAGACCAGTTATCCACAAGATGGTGTACTAACACTAACAACTGGTATTCATTTTTCAGGCAAATTTCTGCTAAACTCAGGGAGTGAGAAAGAACCCTTTTTATTGCCTGTGGAAAAAATATATCTTGTATTCAAATTTGCACCAACATGTTCTGGAACATATACCGCTGAATGTTACGTAGCTGTTTGTTGACTTCCAATAGCTATAGTAAATATTAAAAATGTGTCTTTTAAATCCTATGACACTCACTTGCCTACTCAAAGATAAGTAATGGCCCAGAGCATCACAAAGAAACCCTATCTTGTAGCTGGTACCAAGAACCTTAAGCAGTGAAGACATGATAGCCTGGTTGTTTGAAATTCTTTTCCTGATACTCTGTATAGAACACATCAGCACATGATAGTGACAAAGCTGGTCATATCATGAGTCTTATAGTAATCCATTGGAGCTTCCTACAGCAGCGTGTGATAGCCCCAGGCATTTGCTTTTCTGTTCTTTTATTGCCTCAGAGTTTGTTCAGATTGTAGGATAGCATCTGAGATGTCTTGATTCCTGCAGACAAGGGTGCCATATTAGATACAATTATTGTTGAGGAGCTCTTCAGAATATTGGGTTTTAAAATCAGTGGAAGCCTCATTCTGTAAAGGAAGCCTAAATACATGGACCTGTATTTTTGTAAATGTTTTTATTTAACATCTTTAAACACACTAAACGTATATGAAAAAAGATACATGCATTCAAATTTGGACCTTCAAGACAAATATATGAAGTGTAAGTCATTATTTATCTGTATTTATTCTTATTTATGCAGGTGGTACCTGGGTTGATCAGGCTATGCTTGTAATATAAAATAAAAATAGATTTATCCAGGGCTGTTTGGAGAAACTTTGGGACATAGAACAAGGAACATGGCAAAGCTAAGGGAGGCCTTCTCTACGAGTGCTACAGCAGGGGCTAATAAAAACGCTGGTTTAGACCTAGGCTCACGTCTCATCCCATCCCTGCCCCTGACTGCATGTTAAAGGATTTAGAAGGGGGATTTGCAGCACTAATATATTGATCCTTTCTACCCCACTGTGAGTAGGTGCATGTAATCCCTCTTTTACAGGTGGATGATCTGAAGAACAGGGAGAAGAAATTATTTGGCTGAGATATCATGAAAAGGCACAGCTGAGCTAGGATAAGAATGCAGGAATCCTGCGCTTTCCTGGCTCACAGTGCAGTGCCTGCTGTGAACAAGTAGAAAGGTTTATAACTCAAATACCTCATGTTGCTGAAGTCCTGATTCCACAGGGCAGTTCCTTGGTTTGCTGAGTGGCCTTCTGTGTCAGCTAGTTTTGACAGGTGTTAGTGACTGTTCTGAGGAAAATGGCAGAGAATGTCTGAATGAAGGAGTTGTTCTGGAGGCCAGCATAGAAAGTATTTCTGAGAAAAATATCTTTTAAGTAAGTGGCATCACAATATTTATGAAAGTCCTATGCTTTTTGTGGCTAACTGCAGTAATCGCATACCTTAAAGCTTTTACTGGAAGTTTGTTCAATCCATTAATCCATTCACACAATGGAGCAATTTAATAAGCCCACACATAGATTTCTCCCTTTCTCTTCCCCCCCCCCCCTCCTTTTATTTTTTAAGAGCTGGAGGTGGCATTTGAAAAGACAGTGTGATGTAGCTGAGGACCATAGTTTCCCTCCCCCTTTGAATACTATCTTCCACCTTTTTTTTGAGACCCTGACCTAATAAAACAGTTTTAATAATACGTTTGGTTTCCAGGAATCATTCCTTTGCATATCATTAAACTAAGTTTAGAACATTTGTTGTTTTAAGAGACTAATACTCTTTTAAGTAATTTACATATTCACCTCTTCACTAGTTTTGCTGGAGTCATGGAGCCCTGCAGTCATATTCACAGAAGAACATTTATGGTGGTGTTTGTTTTTAAAAGTGATTCTCAACCATTTCAATAATTGAACAACATGAAATTGAAAATGCTGTCCACTTTCGTGCTATTTAATCCCCTGCTATGCCAATACTTTAGACAATGATCACAAAAAGATAAATTTTTATGACTTAGATTTTACTTTGAAATGTTTTCTGCTGAAGTGACAAAATTTCAAGGTGTTCTTATGACATATGAACAAAAAAAAAAATGTTTAGACTGTGTCAGTTGCTAGCAGTGGTGGAAATGTGTACTTTCTATTAGTAAAACAAGCCAGAAATATTGTGCTTGGAGCTACGCAACCATCCTCCTTCACACGTGACTGATCTTAGCCAAATCAGTTAGCTAGAGGTCAAGAGAGACTGTAGGAACCCCTGTAAAAGACTGCTTTTATAACTGAATAGCTTAACTGCATCTAGTAATGGAAATATGTGAACCTGCAGCTGGCTAGTAAGCAGGAGACTTTTTTGCCAAGCCACCACCCAAGTGCTAGGAACCTGCACTCCTATCAAAGCAGTATTATCCTTTACAGTTCTGTGGAAAACTTTTGTAAATCTTGTGCCTGTTCTAATAGTCAGTGAATCACGTAAAATCCTGAAGATGGCTATTTTAGATGAAGAAATTTGTGAGGCTAATCAAGGATGTCTTGGTAAAGATAGTTGTCTTCGTATAAATCATTTATACAGTATTGTAAATATAGAGTGCTGAAGAGTAGGAGTTCCAAGCTGTGTAAACCAGCCCCCTCTGTGATGGATGTACAAAGTGCAAAAGAAATCAAAGACAAGCAGAGCCTACAGCAACTGAGTCCCGGAGCAGACCCTCCATATATTTTTATCTCCACATATAATGTTGCTTCCCACTAACAATGGTCAATGATTTGACTATTGCTGGCAATATCTCAGTTTGATACTGTTTTCTGTGATGCTGGAAGTGAATGTAAAGCCTTGCTGTCAAGAAGCATTGGTTCTTTTTCTATTAATCTAATGCTTTATGAATACCATTTCCTTTAAGATTTAAGCATGAACCATATCTCCAGTTACATATTTCTAAAATCATATTGATGGATTGCTCTTTTATTTAAGTACATAGTAGTATCAGTCAGGTAAAAAAAAAAAAAAAAAAAAAAAAAAAAAAAAAAAAAAAAAAAAAAAAAAAAAAAAAAAAAAAAAAAAAAAAAAAAAAAAAAAAAAAAAAANAAGAAAAGAAAAGAAAAGAAAAGAAAGAAAAAGAACAATTTTCTAAGCTGGGAAATGTATGCCCTCATTAAACTTTATATTAATTCTGCATTGTAGTCTGTGTTTGTAAGTAAAATTACATAGGAAAATTCACTCATGCCCATCAAAGCCGGCCTGAAAAGGCAAAATGCAGTTCTGAATATCACTATTTTCAATTTGATATAATCAAATACACAAGGAGTTTACAATAAAACATCCAGGCATGACAAACCTACATGCCAGGGAACTTTATTTCACGCCTAGGGACGTACATTTCCTTCTGAGGTTATATCAGAACATAGATACCTGGGTGACAGAGTGAACTATTATGTCGTGTTTTTAATTTCTAAGATGAATTAGTATTTTAAAATTCAGAATTCAAAACTCTATGACAAATTCAGGATTCAGTGTTCTTCCGTGACAGAGATGTGAAATTTTTGACATATCCCTGAGTCTTCCAGTCAGGAAGGATTTAAATTAGCACAAATAAAGTTATACAGTAGAAATGAAACTCCCCAGTATTGTGTTTTCTGATTGGGCATTTTCTTTGGTAAAAATTCTGAAGCTAATGAAAACATTTTAAGTATTTCTGCTGGGTTAGTCAACTTAGATTAATTGCACAACAAAGAATTTGTATTGACTTGGCACAAGTCAGCAAATATAGCTGACTGATTTAAAAAATGGCACTGGTAGCACAGCAAGTTTAACCAAGCAAGAAAATACAGATAAAAATCTGTAGTGCTGATCAGGTGTCAGAGCCATGTAGCTATCACTGATATCTTTAACTGCACAGATTAAATAATGCAATATTGCCTTTGTTCTGATCTCAAGAATGATATAAACAAGAGTTCTCTTAGATTTTTCTCTGGTTTAGAATTCCTATGATAGTAATAGCAGCTGTGGGCAATCCATGAAAAACAGAAGACAAAATTTGTAATGAAAACTGTGAGCAAATTAACGTAGAACATTTACAATTTAGAAAAAAGTTACACACAAAAAAATATTTAAGGCTATTATTTATATATTTTTCTTACTTTTCTTGAATAATTAAGCAGGATTATTATTTACACCTTAATTATTATTTAAAATGGGGACTGTTTTTCATCTTTTACTGAAATAATTTGCTGATCTTTTGCTGGTCTCTTCCCCATAGTATCCAGTGATAAGACACATGAAATGGTCCAAAACTGCACCCAATCTAAACCAGGGGAGGTCTTGACTGGAAATGAGGAACCTTTGCTGGGTTCATCGTCAAACACTGGAACAGGTTTCCTAAAGAACTGGTTGATGTCTCAAGCCTGTCAGTGTTGAAGAGGCATTTGGACAATGCCCTTAATAACATGATTTATCTTTTGATTTGCCCTAAAGGGACCAGGCAGATAGTCTAGTCTAGTCTAGTCTAATGTTGTTTATCATTTATCCTATTGATTTTGCTGATTTTTCTATGAATATTCCTTGTGTTCAAGGTTTACTCCTTTTGGGAGTAAAAATTCTCAGAATTCAAAAATATAGCTGCATAGATTTTATGAATGTTTTAATCTGTGCACTATACCAGTTTTCTGTGCTTCAGTAATACATCTTGAAAACAGCTTTTTGACATTTAAATATTTTTTATTGGGTTCAGAAGGAATCAGCTGAATACTCTTGCTTCAACAAGTCAGTCAGCTGCAGTTCCTATCCTAAAATGAACCGAGCTAGAACACTGAACTCCAAACTTCCCTGTGTGAATACCAAAAAAAGCAAGCCCCAAAAACAAACCAGGAGACAGGTATGGAAGCATACATGATGACATTACATGATGCAAAGTGTCTCAGGCGAATATTAGAAGTGTAATTGTTGTGATTGAATTCATTACCCATTTATGTCTCTTTTGACAAGGGACTTTAATAATGCCTGCACTTGAAGAGGTGCATTGTTTAAGACTGCACTTTAAAAATGAGAAAATGAGCTTTGAACTAGTACCTTGACTCTGGACAAGCTATTGGTACAATATTGCACTGCACGTGTCTTGACTGCTGATTGCTGTAACGGTAATTCTGAGTCAACTGTTCAGCGAGTACTGATTTTTTTGTAAGAAAGGAGATGTAAAAGTATAAACTTCTGGTAAGCAACAAGCCTAGGCTGGTATAGTTAACTGCTCTGGTAAGCAAAGCGCTCCCTTCCTGCTCAAGTTGGAAATGAAGAAAAAAATTCTCAGACTTCTACAGGAAGAAGGAACATTATCTGTGATGGAGTTTCCTCCTGCAATACCCTTAATGGTTTTAATTCATTTCTCATTTTTCTTTTGATGGAGTTCGCTGACTACCTATCTATCCCATTAAATAATGTTATTGCTACGGTCATGATTTATGGCTAGCACTTCTACTTTTACCACACAGGGACTTGCAAAAATAAAGACATGGCAACTGATGAATTTACTGCTCGTGTTCCTTGCAAATCAGAAATTAACTGAAACATTAGCAAAGAGAGAAGAATGGTGGTAAAGTATTTTGAAGTAGGACCGCAAACTAATTTTAAAAGATTTCTCTAATGTTTCACCTTAATTAGTATCTTAGAAACTAAAGTTGTCAGTATTTGGGGCTATTAAATTTTGCATGTTGTGACAATGTTTCAAATTCAAGCACTAAACACAAAGATTTTCAGTTTGGTGTTTAACTTTTATATCTCAGATATATGATTAATAATTCCCAAAATCGTGGTTATCTGTTCAGCCATGTTGTGTCTGCTTGTATACTTCAAACATTTCTGTGAAATCTCAGACTTCTTTTAAGAAATTCAATGCATCCTACTTTTAAAATTTATGCTTAGTTTCCTTTAACTTTTTATTCCCTACGGTAGAAGACCTATAAATGCAAATACCAAGTAATAAAATGTCTTCAATAGAAGACATTACATTTATATTTTACTTTCTCATAATATTTGCTTCGGGGGTGATTATTTGTACTTAATTCATCTCATCAGTCCTACTGGAATCGGCCATAAAGAATTCATAGGGACAGTGTTTGGTATATGAGTTTATATGAATGATGGACTTTTATAGAACATGTTTGCCTTATCCTCTACCAGGTCAGAGCCAGCTGGGGAACAAGATTTATATTTTAATCTCATGAATATGTATCTGTAATAACTAGAATTTTATTACTGAATCTATTTTAGTATTATGACCTTAAAAGGAGAAGAAGCTCCTTGAACAATGAAGCTGTTGAGCTGCTGTGAATCTGGATCTCCTGATCCATGGAAATGACTTTCACTCCATGACTGAGGATTTCCCTTCTGCTGGAACATTTAGGCTCTTTTTCATGTAACACCCTGGGTTTATGTGTGTGAAAATCTGAAGAAAAAGAAAAAAATAATTAGTCTGAACAACAACAACAACAACAAAATCAAGATTGTTTTTAAAATAAAAAATCAAGTATTCCTTCTCATTTCTCACTTGATCTGTCTTGCCATTTAGGTTCCCATTTGACACAAAAAGCTCTTTTGCATCTATTTCCACCATTTCTTTTCAGGAACATTGAGTCAAAGCTGACCTGTTCTGGTCAAAGCTCAGAGTACAGCCTCGTCTTCCCCAGGGCTTAGCTTACAGTGCTCGCAGCCAGCCCTGGTGTGGTGCAGCCACATAGTCATTGCTGCTGGGGAAGGTTGCTGGGGAAGAGATGGGAGAAGAAACCCTGTGAGGAACCTTCCTGGGGCTTCCCTGCCTTCATTCAGAAGATGTATTTTATCTTGGGCTCTCATCCCTTGTCTCCTTGTTCCTAGTCTCGCACCTTGCGAGACCAACTCATTGACCCCAACCCATTGGCTTGGCTTTCTGGCTTGATCTCAGACTTACCCCTTGGATGGGGCTCGTGTGGTAGTCACTGGTCTCCTGGTTGTCCACATCATTGTCCTGGCCCCACATTGCTCTATTCTTCTGGACAGTGGGCTGGTGCCTTTGTTGGTGAGGGCACAGGTAGTTCCATCCTCACTACCACCCTCAGCTCTAGCTCCCACCTGCCCAACAGCTGATCCTACTGATCCTTCCCTGGATCTTCCCATGCAAGGTGGACCCACCCTGGTTTATTTTCCAGAGCTCATTCATTGCTGCAAGGGACAGTTCTGCACTTCATATGCAAGCTGTAAAGGTCAGGAATGTATCAGAAATAGCACATCTCAGATTTCATTTTCGTTAGTTCCTCTTTATTGGAAATTTCTCTCATCCTTGTTTCCTGTGGTAGAAGACACTTCATCGATTTGTCTGAAAAAATTAAAATATCTTCTTTGAAAGCTCCTTGAATCTCTAAAGTTATATGTACTTGCTTGACTTTGAAATATTAGTATAAATTTTAAGAAATAATTCATTAAAAATATTATTTCTATAGCATCTCTCACAAGCAGATTAGGTGCCTCTCCAAGGGGCTGTTGCTCTTTCAAGTGAATTTGAGAAGCTCAAATTATTAACAGCCAGATCCCCAAGAAACTACTCAAAAGCTGGTGTTTTGTTTTTTTTTTTTNGTTTTTTTTTTTTTAAATTCCTTTTTCCCAGTTGGTTGACGCTGTACCTTTTATCCTGTTGTCAGGATCAATGTATGGTATTGTGAAAATATCTATACTGTGTTCAGAGCTCTAAGTTATAAAGAGCTTTTTCTCTTTGTGTTGGTACAATTGCAGTTTCTCTATGTGCTTTCAGAAGACTAAAAAGTTTCATCGTTTATTAGTCAGAGAAATTGGTCTCTTACTGAAGACTGCAGACATGTTTCTTTATGTGTAGGGAGTGGATTTTCTGCTAGTGGGATAAGGCTGGGAAGTAAGGAATAATATACACTCTAAAGGATTTTTTTGTACTGCATTAGATTATTAAAGAAAGTACTAGCATGTTATTTCTTTGTTTCTTCTTTTATTTGTACCAAGTGGCTTTAATGTATTCCCAACTGGTTTTTGTCTGCTCTTTAAAATGTCTTCAAAACTTTAAAGTAAATCTTATCTAGATGGGTTTTTTGTCTATTATCTCAGTGTCATAAACTATGTTCGTGAATATAGCTGTGTAATAAAAAGGATGCACTTTGTAGATCATTGCTTTCCTGAATAAAAACAACAAACATGGAAGTCCAATAACTTTTATAATCATTGTTGTTACCTTTAGGCATGGATATATTTCTGTCAGCAATCTGCATTTTTTTAGAAGATTTGAGTAACTTAATTAACAGCCTTAATTCCCGCTCTTCTTTTCATCCAGAGTCTGATTCTGTGAAGTATTGAGAGCGTCTTATGTCCTCAAATGAAATTTGTAGCAGCAGGCAGTCTTTGTGAACGTAGATTGGGAATAAATGTTCTGAAAAACTTATCTTGGCTCTACAACATTCTGATCATTCAGAAGAGGTGGAGCATTGATATGTGGGAACTACATTTTTATTGTGGTAATCAGTCCCCACTGCTCTGGGAAATCTGGCAAATGGATCATTTCAGAAAGTTGCAGCTAAACCCACTTGTTCCTTCTGCTTGCTATTTTCATGTATATAAATATTTATAATGACTGACTTCCCTAGAGACAGAAAACAGTAACAATAAATAATGTAAAAGTTGTCAGTTACTTTACTTTTCCTTTAAAGCCCACAAACTTGATGCTAAATAGAGATTCTAAACTGCTGTCACCATGTTCATAGAATCATAGAATCATAGAATGGTCAGAGTTGGAAGGGACCTTAAAGATCATCAAGTTCCAACCCCCCTGCCATGGGCAGGGACACCTCTCCCTAGAGCAGGTTGCTCAAAGCCCCATCCAGCCTG
>VXBW01007717.1:124308-151409 GCA_013400375.1 Thinocorus orbignyianus
CTAGTTCTAAAAATAAGTTTCTGAGAGACTTGAACCGTTTAAAATGCTTTCAGTGTAAATTTTATTTAATTACAGTGTAAATTTGGAGCATTTAAAAAAAAAAGTTCCGTAGCCCAAGCTCTATACAGATGTTTGCAATTTACACAGGGTTCCAGCTTGGGCTCCGATCATACTGTTTACACTGTTCAGCATTCAGCTGTGTCTGCAAAAGTACAAAATATCACTGGTATCAGGAGTGGGACTCTATGAGGGTAAGATTGGTGCAGGGGCATTGGGCCTTGTGTTACTCTTGCTGGTTTTGTGTATCTGCAAGTGTAAAAACCCGAGACATCTAATACATATAATGTTGAGGAGATTATTTTGGTACTACAGAAATTATTGTACTAGCAACTCTCAAACTTCAGGAAGCTTTCTTCCTTTATTTTTGTTGTTATAATTTCTTCTACAATACTGCTGCTTAGCTGCTACTTAAGAGCCCTTCTGTGTCACTTTCCCCATTCTCAAATAGACATGCAAGGCAGGGTTCTAAACCCTCCCATACTGAACAAGGACTTTGCTTTTCTTCATGAAAGTAGTGATAAAAGTGTTCACAATATAAGCTAAGCAGTTTTGTTCGTAACCTTCTTTCAGAGAAAGAAGCTATGATATTAACTGCTGATTCATTTTGTGTAGAAGTAAGCTAAACCATTTACTGGAAATGACTGCTTTGTGGAAGTGGTTTTAATAGTCATTTAAATATATTAAAATAATATTACCATGAGACTTATTAATGAAAAGGGTTATATTTTTACATGGATTCTTATGCATTTTTGCTCATCTTTCTGAGTAATGGACTTCTGTATTAGCCTTTTGCCCCTGAATACATTGTTCTTTTCCAGTTTCCAGACATTTTAATACTCAGTTTGCGAGTTCTGTATTATTTAGGGAAATTAGACAGTTGAGTCTCTTGCCCTCTGAGACTCTCATTTATTACTGATATGTTTGTTGGATTGCTAAGCAGAATCTTGAAATGCTCTTTTACAGAGCTATGCAGTAGGAAGCTCAAAGTTTTTAGTAGATTTGTTTCAAATTACACTCATACAACCAGGCATCCTTTGTTTGTTTCGTAACCTTCTGTAGGTAATTTGAAATCAACCTGAAATTTAACTTAGATAGAATTAGAGAACTATTGGGAACTATTAAAACTTTTTAGTTTGAGACAAAAAGGCTGTGTACAGGAGCTGTTTGGAATTCAAGTGGACAGGCTTCTCATTGACTCCATGTATAACGAAAGTACACATCTGATTATTTATTGTAAGATTTGATTGATTTATGTAGAAGGTTTTTTGTCCCACAATATATTAAATACAACATGGTCTTAAAAACATTATTATTGGAAGAGGAATCAAATAAAATTTTTGATCAGCTGCCAGTAATCTGAGCCCTCCACGAAACATCTTTTAAAACCTAATCCTTCTGGTGTACATGTTGTACCTGGCATTTAGTTGTGGGAGCAGGTGGAAGGCATTTTCAGAACAAACTGGAATACTTACTCTGGCCTCTTCATTCTCTCCCTTTTTCGTGGCTCTTCTCTTCATCCCTCTCTCTCTCATAAGTAGCTAAACTTTCTTGGTAATGAAGTTATGGGAGAAACCATGAAAAGGGTTGCAATGCTGCTGCAGTGCTGAGGGGAAGGGGTGCTGGGCAGAGTCTGGCACCGCAGGGCCACCTCTGCAGTTCTGTGCCTTCAACAGGAAGGAGTCTCGTGGGTTCTGTGGTGGGTTTTCATCTCTGTGAGTATCCTCTCTCCTGGGCCCAAAGGCTTATCGTTGGGCATTTGAGAAGTGTGGACAGCCCAGAAAATGAAAGGACAGCAAATAAATTATAAGCAGTGCTTCTAAAACAGCAGTGGCAAGTAATTTTCTAGCAGCTGCTGTGCAATATGAGACTGGATAGAAAGCAAAAAAAACCCCTTCATTTTCATATTTGGAGAATGCGGATGAAGAGATTTTCAAAGGGACTGGAATCTCACTCTGTAAGTGGCTGACTTTAGATAATTTCCAGGCACTGATTTTAATTCAGAGCATGTTTTATTGTGAAGTTTAAGTAGTATATAATGTTGATTACCTTAATGGTTAAACTGACTGGTGTGTTTAGTAATTGTGGATTAGCAGTAACCTGTCTCATGTTCTGTAATTTTATAAAATGTAAATACTTTATCCTTGTAAACTGGCTTATTTATTTCTATCTGTGCTTGAAAGACCAGTCCTCATGTCCAGAAGTTTGTTGGACCAGCTTGCTGTAATGAAAAAGGGATCTGATGAATATGGTGAAAGTGTCAAGGCTTGTTTAGCATTTTCAAGCCCATATTGAGCCCCAAGCAGTTATATCAGTATTGAAAGTATGTAAGGTTTCTTATGAAGAATGTCCTGTCTATAACAAGCCCCAAGATTGCCGAAGAAATTGTCCATATTCCACAGGATTATGAGTGAGCCCTTTAAGTGACCATGACACAAGTGGAAAAGATGGGCTTAGCAGTTGCAAAAAAAATGCCTCAGATTTTATTCTGGATGCTTTGCAACTATCAGTGTGTTGTTGGTTTGGAGGCCAGCACAGCCTGAACCAGTTCAGTTAGAAGAGGCTCCACTGAAAAGCAGAATTGCTGAAAAAAAAATTTTGGTTCTGTTTCACCTCAAGCCAGGACATTGTGTTTCATTTGTAAATTTTATGTAACCTGAAAATGTTGTAGTGAGATGGGTACAGTGTCAAGACGCTTTTGTGCTGAAAGCCTTGATATAAAATAATCCTCTCTCTTAACATGGGTACATATGAGTTCAATGAGTGAGCAGAAGGGTGGAAAAAAGAGAATTTATCATGACAATGACAAACTTTAAATTGTATGTATGCATGACTCTTTGAGAGTTAATAACATGAGATAACATTTGCATTGTTTTTTTATCTTTAATGTTATGACAATTAAGTATTATAGGTGAGATTGTCCCTTTGTCTCAGTAATAAATGCTAAATGTTAGAATGCAGATTTGACATTCTTCTAAGAATTTTCACTCAATTTGTGCTCAGAGGAAATGTACTGAATGCAGGATAAAGTGCCTTTTAAGATTATTTTTGAAGCTTACATTTACTGAAAACTCGGGAGAGACTGTGTGGTACTCTCCTGCCCCTTCAAACAGGTATTTCATAATTTTGTGTTAAGTCAGCTAAGAAAATACCTGGAGTTATTGACACACAGGCACCTCTGTAAATCAATTCGAACCCATTGATTAAATTTTCAATCTATATTGGGCAAGGTCTTTCTGCCCCAAATATGATGCAAAATGAAGCAATATTCCTTTAGATGAATTTAAAATTTTAAGAAGACAAACTTTCACCACTTAAAAGGTCAATTAGAACAAAATAACTCAAAGTGGCAGTGTTATTTATGGTTTAATTCACAAGAAACCAAAATGTGCTAATGAATTAAAATAACAGCTTTTGGTATTGACATATACAGAAGAGTTAGTGACTTGTTCCTCTATTTCCAGTAAGAGTTGTATGAAAAGTCACTTAGACTTTGATAATTAAGCTGCTAAGTGCTAAAATGTGCTTTAAAAAGTGAAAACTATAAAATTAATATGCATTTTATACAGATTTTTTATCAGTTAAGAACTGATTAATAAGCATCTTATGCTTCTAAACAAGTAAGGCTGGAAGTCTATCCTGTCCCCAAATTATATTTCATGGTATAAGTTAGCCAGCTGTCCTTTGCATTAATTTGGGAACTACTGAACTGAAGCTGCTGATCGTGGATTTGCATTCCCCTGTGCCAGCATGGCTGCTGTTAAACAATAAACTGGTGGTGAAGACAGCTGAGGATTGCAATGTTTTGAAACAGAATTTGCTGTTGGCCGGTAAAATGCTGTTTTAAATTATTCTATTATAACTTAATTCTGTGTTAACAGTAAGAAAAACTTCCCTCCAGGTGCTGTAGATCTTTCTGGGTCCTCTACAGACTGACCTGCCTCACCAAGGAGTGAAGCCAGGGAACCTCTTCTCGTCCTGCTCTGATGGAGCCTGTGTGGATGTAGCTACAGAAAGCTGTGGTGTAGGGTGGTCTTTTCTTCCAAATTTGCAAAAAGAGATTGATCTTTAACAAAGAGTTTGTTTCAATTGATTCTGTGTTTCTTTGAAGAAGGGAAACGTAGCTATAGGTGATATTTTGAAATTACTTGAAAGCTCTCAGTCTTTTTTATTGCTTATGATTTGAATTGCTTTTGTTTTAGTGGTATCCAAAGAAACAACATTGCTTCCCATTGCTAAAAATCAATTTTTGTGCCAACATTGACATTATAATTATAATAATTATATATAATAAACTTACAGTAGTTTTGGGTTCTGTCGTTGGAAAATCATGGAAATAAATGCCAAAACCAAATTTATTTTGGAGTTAAAGTGAAAACTCATTAAAAACTAATTTTCCTCCAAAATATTAGCTAATCTAGTTACATTATAGTCTCACAACCACTTTGTCAATACTATTGATAAAAGTTATAATCCTGATCTTTTCCCTACTTGCAGGGGTTCACTTCTCCCCTCCACAGACTTTTCTTTATGTCTGCACAACTCAATGTTTATTCAAACCAGAGGAACAAAACAGGGCACATTAGGAGAAAAGCTTATCATCCTATGGCTTTAAGTTATTGTGGTCCACCTAACTTTCACATGTTTGGCCTGAAAAATACTCATGCTGACACAGAAAATGAAGTGAGACAGAAAACAGTGTGAGTATGAGGAAATGGAGACAGAACAGGTCTACTGCTTGCAGTGGTAGCAATTTACACTGCATCATAATTGTTGAAATTTCATGAAACTGTAGGCTGGTAATGTTCACCAATGAAACAGTCATCCCCTCTTCAGAGTGCATTGAGACAAAGGCTGGTTCTGTGTCCAGATGTCTACCATCTTTTGTGTCGCTTCTACTCTGCACTTGTGAGACCATACCTGGAGTACTTCATCCAGCTCTGGAGTCCTTAACATAGAATGGGGATGTTGGAACAGTTCCAGTGGAGGGCCATGAAAATATCAGAGGGATGGAGCACCCACTTATGAAGCCAGGCTGAGAGAGTTGGGGCTTTTCAGCCTGGAGAAGAGAAGGCTCCAGTAAGACCTTGTAGCAGTCTTCCAATATCTGAAAGGAGCCTACAGGAAAGCTAGAGAGGGACTCTTTGTCAGGAAGTGTAGTGATAGGACAAGGGGTAATGGTTTTAAACTGGAAAAGGGGAGCAACCTGGTCTAGTGGGAGGTGTCCCTGCCCATGGCAGCGGGGTTTGAACTCGATGATCTTTAAGGTCCCTTCCAACTCTAACCATTCTATGATTCTATGTTTAATTCTTGCTGAAATCTTATCTGACGAAATGGATCTTACTGTGTGTGCTTACGCACACCTAGAACCTAGCTACCTGAATATGTGTCACATTTTGACTATTTACCAGATAAAGCCTTCTTGTAGTTCATGACCCTCCTAGAAACCTGGATAATACAGCTGGTTTGGTTGTCTAGCATGGGTCCTTCCCACAGGTTGCAGTTCTTCACGCACGATTCCACGGGAGGTCCTCTCCACGGGTACAGTCCTTCAGAACAGACTTCTCCAGTGTGGGTCCCCATGGAGTCACAGGTCCTACCAGAAAACCTGCTCATACATGGTATCCTCTCCATGGATCACAGTTCCAGCCAGGAGTCTCCCCCTGCAGAGGCTTTCTGTGAGGTCACAGGCTCCTTCAGGACACCTGGAGAGCCCACCCACTCCAGTGGGGTCCTCTGTGGATTGCAGTATGGACACTTGCTCCACTGTGGACCTACATGATCTTCAGGGGTACAACCTATGTCACCATTGTCTTCTCCCAGGGTTTTAGGGGAATCTCTGCTGGGGTGACTGAAGCACCTCCTCCCCCTCCTTCACTGATCTTAGTGTCTGCATATTTGTTTCTCTCACATTTCCTTGTTGGCCTCTCACAGATGCATGTTTTTAAAGACTTCCTTAAATATATTGTCATAGATGATAGCTAATAGGCTAAGCTTTGGCCGGTGGCAGGTCCTCTCTTGAACTGGCTAGAACTGGCTGTCTGACATTGGGGGCAGTTTCTAGTACCTTCTCACAGAAACCACTCCTACAGCCCTTCTACTTGCCATGGAAACCCAATACAATGCTCTAGAAAAATTTAGCTACGTGATTGCATACAGGGCATCATAAGGTCATAATGAATTAAATAAAATATTTTCTGCTAAAAAGACTTCTGCAAAATCTGTGAGCTATTCACACAAAGATACTGTAGACCTCCTTTGCGAACATGGATTGCATATGCCAAATGAAAAAATCAAAGAATCTTTGAATGTTTTGCACTGGAAGGATCATTACATTGGATCATCTAGTCTGACCCCCGTGCTATGGGCAGGGATACCCTTTGCTAGGTCAGGTTGCTCAGAACCCCGTCTTATGAACACTTCTAATAGGGCTCCCACAACTTCTCTGGGCAACATGTGGGTACTCATGAGAGCAGAGCAGAGGGGGAAGATCACCTCCCTTGGCCTCCTGGCCATACTTCTTTTTATGCAGGCCAGTGTATGACTATCTTTCTGGGCTGCAAGCACAAGTTGATGGCTCATGTCCAATTCTTCATCCGCCAGTATCCCGAGGTCCTTCTTAGTCAGATATACTCTAAATTTTTTTATTCTCCAGTCTGTATTGACTCTGGGGATTGCCCTAACCCAGGTGCAGGATCTTGCAGCTGTCCCTGTTGACCCTCATGAAGTTCACAACAGCCTACATTTTGAGCCTGTGCAGGTCCCTCTTTCCTTTAAACTGCACGGATTTCTTTGCATTCTTACTCCAGCTCTAACTGTTGCCACGTAAGATTCACCATTTTAATTCCTTTGGGGGTTTTTTTGTTGCTTTTCAATGAATATACTGAATCAGGAATATTATTCTGGTGTCACACATCTACGTCATGCCTACTGTTCTCACACAGTACTATGAACAATAGAAAAGATACAATCCCATAATTTTCAAGATGTTCCGGCAACAAAAACTGACAGAAGGGGCAGTGGAAGCCACTATCCCCAAACAGTTCCATTATACAAAATAAGATAGAGATTAACAGGAGTTAGAATCAAAGCTGAACCAATTTGGTTCCAATATTTACATAGTTCTTTGGCATTTAAGAAGCACTATATTGTCACATATCAAGAAAAAGGAAAAACTTCAAAGTTGCCCATTTAAAGATGTTCTGAATTTACATTCCTCTTTGTTCTCATGGACTTAAATCCTACTTAAGTTGTAGCTGGAAGGATTTTAATGTATTTTTAATTAGAAGCCTAGAGAATTTTATCAGAGAAACATACTGAGGCTTTATCATAAAAGGCCCATCAAAAACCAGTAGGGAGAAAAAGGGAAGAAAAGAAAAGGGAAGAAAAGGGAAGAAAAGGGAAGAAAAGAAAAGGGAAGAAAAGGGAAGAAAAGAAAAGGGAAGAAAAGGGAAGAAAAGAAAAGGGAAGAAAAGAAAAGGGAAGAAAAGAAAAGAAAAGAAAAGAAAAGAAAAGAAAAGAAAAGAAAAGAAAAGAAAAGAAAAGAAAAAAATTGCTTGCCCAGCAGCTGGGACATCCCTGTCTGCTTTAAGAAATTCAACATCAAATCTCTGTTTTCTGAGAAAATTTTTCAGAATTATGAATCTGTCCCTGTTTGGTGTGCTCATAAATAGCTGTTGTACAACATCTTCAGGATTTCATTATTACCCAGAGAGCTGCACACTAAGCAGACCTGTCCTTTGTTCCAAATCTCCTGATTCTTGTGTATGCAACCGTTTTTACCCATTATAATGTCTAGTCACTTTGCTGTTAGCTTTCCCCTTTAAAACCGAAACTCTGAAATCATCTGAATTGTGCACACAAGCATACTTTAAGATTCACAGATAATATGCAGCAAATTTGAGACCTCATTTGCTTAACTGAATCCAATCAAGCAAATGAGAACTTGGGTTTGATAGCTGTACCACCTAATTTTTATGCACCACTTTTTCCTCCCGCTGTCCTCTCCCCATTGATCCTTATTAAAAAGTGAGGCAAAATTTTTACTCCAGTTATTCAGAAACCCACCTCAAATGACAGGTCTTTTATTCAGAACTTGAGAGGACCTCTTACCAGTAAGTCTTGGAAAACTCACAAAGCCTAAATGTAACTTATTCTCAACCTATTCCCTCTATCAGTGAAATCCAGATATGCTAGAAAAATAAGCTAGTGCTACGCTGCCGGTGTTGGATCAGGGAAATTCTCAGAAACTTAGAAGCATAGAGTAATCTAAAGAACATAGCTGACCATGATATAGCCGAGAACTATTTTTCATTACCATCAGGAAAAATTTCCAAGATATAGAGCAAGGACTATTTTTATGTGTGCCTCAGTAACCTTCTATCTTTCTTGGGATGGCTGGCCAAATATATTCTTATTTTATTTTTCTTATTAAGGCCTTCATTAGTACCAAGAAATGTCACCAGAAATGCAGTTAACTAAGAAGATATTACTAATTAAAAGTAAATTAGTGGTCTCAAACACTTACTGTCCCAAGGTTAATTATATGTTTCCTGAGGTGCTCTTTTAAGACTCAGAAAACATAGAAGAGCTGCAATTACATACTGCTACTCCTAAAACTGCAGAACTGTGCAGCTTTACATTAAATGAACAAAGAAAGATAAAATCTTGCACGCATAACAATCCATGTTGCAGTTCATTAAGTTACTTTGGTGGTTACAGTTTTTATCTCTATCACACGTAGACCAGTACTAAACACAAAATCCAGGGATCGCTGCAGTTACAAGTGCTGAAGCAGCATGCAATTAAATCACAACCCATTCAGTTTCATTCCAGCGGAAACAATCCTGAGAATCTATGAGATGCAAGTGCCAATGCTCATTGGCTCCACCCAAAGGATATTCCTTACTTCCTGTTTGGTGTGCATAAGATCAAGCTTCTGATGCAAGTCCTTCACATGAGCAGCTGGTGCAAAACTTCATAGATGAAGGTAGGTGCTACAGGAATATGGGCTGTCTCTTAACCTGGCCCTGTGAAGAGCTGAATACTGCCCGCTTCTGAGCTAGTCGAGCCTTTAATGCACTGCATAATATAAGAACAACTATTGCCGATTTAAGAGCAAGTGTTAAAAGAGAAAGCTATTTAAACACGTCCATTTATATAGGACATGACCCATGGTAGATTCAATAGAATATGATTGTCAAGCACCTTATTTCTTTCTGGGATATTACAATTCGGAAATATGGCTTAGAATGCCTTGCGGGTTTAATTTAATTACTGTAGCACTGACCTTTTTATACTATTAACAAATAATCCTTTGTCCCTCTAGACTAGATTGTTTATTACATTTTCTGCCCACAGCTTAAAGCACATTGATTCCCAATTACCGGTTTATAAAACTGCCCAGTCATCTTTGTCGCATGGCTTTTCCGCCTCCTTGAAGCAATTTTAAAAGTATCCAGGTCAACAGAGGTAACAATGATAATTAAAAGTTACAGGAGGAAACAAACAGATCCAAACAAAAATAAAAGCATTTTCAATTACTTCAACAAAGTCTCTGTGTCTCGCATGCTTGTATTAACTAAAGATGGTTTCTTAGAATACAAGCTTCATTTTTATACTGAAGATATTACATCAAGATGTAATGTAGATGTACTGAAGATATTATATCAAGAATGAGATCACATAAGAAAATGACAGTTAAAATCATATTAGAGTGGGATCATGCCAGAGATACAATGTTTAAAAGGATATTGAAATAAGCTTTTTTGCTGTCACAAAATAAAATATCTTAATATTGCAATGTAATGTAAATTTACAGTTATGATTTCTAAGAAAATGTTTTCTTCCAAGTGCTGTCAATCCACCTGGAGGAGGAAGGCAGGCAAACCTTGTTTGTGAGCTAAAAGGGTCACACATGTCTTGAATTCTTTCATAGGATTTCCATGGGCTGCAATGAGGGTGATGAGACACTGGTGGAACAGGTTGCCCAGGGAAGTTGTGGATACCCTATAATTGGAAACATCCAATGTCAGGTTGGATGGGGGTTAGAGCAAACTGATCTAGTGAAGGATGTCCCTTCCCATGGCAGGGAGGTTGGAACTCGATGATCATTCCAACCCAAACTTTTCTATGATTCTAATTCTTTGGGTATTCATAGGATTTGAAAAAAAAAAAAAAAAAAAAAATCTGTTGTTTCTACCAAACAGCACTGACAGCTCAAGAAGCAAGATGAACTATTCTGACTAGACTTCTTGGCTGTTTCCATTTCAGGGCTATCAACCTCAATTTCTAGCCCATACTGAAGCACTTTTGCAAAGGTGCTCTAATGAATAGTGTGCTAATACATGTCATAGAATCATACTGTCTTAGAATATCTTAAGTTGGAAGGGACCCATAAGAATCATCAAGGCCAACTGTGATGCCTAAAAATGACAGGGAAACAAACACATCTGGGAGGGTGGGAAAATAACAGGTTTTTTTGACATTGTGTGACTGAGGTGCAAGCACTAGAATTGTCTTGCTGATACTAAAGATACTGGCTTATAATCTGATTCTTGATTGTGAGATACAGAAAGCTGCAGAAAAAAATTTATTCTCCTGGACTACGCATTTTACAAGGAAGCTGAGGTAACTATTTGCTCAACTTTTTTTTTACTTTCCTTTCTGTGTTTTTCCCCCCCCTTTTCTGAGTACTGTATATGTCCATGGTATTAGCAGCCCTGTATCAAATTCTTCCCTCAGTCACCTGAAGGCTACTTTATCATACCAAGGTGGCAAACAGCTGTTTTAATTTCTGAAGTGTTTTGGTCTTAGACTTTAAGATGGCATCACAGGGAAATGGATACAAAGAATGTATAAGCCGTTCTTACAGTTTAAAACAGAATGTAGGAATTAAAATGTCTTAGGATTTATACAGAGCTTAAAAGTACACAGCAAAATTGTCCAGCTCTTACTGCCTTGGATGTTGTTATCATGCGCACGAAAATCTTTGATTACTTGTATTCCACTTTGCTTGGGAAACGATGGCAGATACAGGCAAGTGGCTGTGGTTAGGAAGACTTGACTGTAGGCATGGTTATGCTGCTTCACTGCTGCAGCAGTGACTGACATGCAATCATCAGAAGAGATCAGCAGATAGAACTCATTAGAAATTCATTCTTGACTGGAATGTTTGCTTTGGTTGTTGTATTGAGACATTAAATAATGCGATGTACATATTTAAACTGAAATTTTCATAGTAAAAAATTGAAAGTTTATTACAGACATTGTCTTTTATATAAAATATTGAGCATAAAGAACTAACTTTCTACTTTATCAGATTTTATTCCTATTTTAGAAGTCTTATAGCATACTAGTTCTTTACTAGTTAAGAAATACGAGCATCATAGAGAAAGATCATATGTTCTTACATCGCTGTTATTTTTGCCTTTTCTATATCAAAAGATATCTAGTGATCATGGTAAAGTGAAAATGATTTATTTTAAGTCTTTTCTCAGGACATTCTTGGAAAACTTTGGTTGGTGGTTAGTGATTATTTCTAGAAGGTTTTGCTAGAGAGCAGAAGCTGCCTCCTCTCAGAGATCTTCAATAAATGGGGATTTTTTCATCTCGCTGAATTCATGTAGATATTAATATTATTTATTTGCACTGTTTTCTTATTCTACTAGAACTCTAAAGAAGTAGATCATATAACCTGCTACAAACCAAAAACCATCTTGTCATGTGAGTGTGGTGGAGCTGAAACACATAATGTGTACTATGTTGAGTGAAAGTCAGCCTGATTCAGTATTAATCATTTTGTCATGTGGTAACACTGTAACTGAAAATACACACATGTAGGTACACATTGTTTTTTAAAATGCAAATTTACTTAACTTAAATATATTCTAAAAGATAAGTACTTTCATCTGATTCCTGAATTGCAGTAGCTGACTGTAAGCAAAAAGCAATGTCCTCCTCCTACAGAAGGTGAGGAAGGACTTGCTGTAGATTGATCATGCATACAATCTTTAAAGGTGAAGAGGGCACTATCGCAAACTCTACTTTTTCTAGTTTCCCTTTGTTCATGTTTTTGTAGAGCTCATTTTACATATTTTGGGAACATGTTCTTTGTTCTCTTTGTTATGTTGTAAATTTTGTTCTACATGGTTCTCAAGTTTCCATTCTCCTGGTTATTGTTATTTGATAGTTGTTATGTCTTTTTGTGTCCTTGAGGCACTCAGTGGGAAGGTGTCTACTAACATCCCACATTTCTGCTCCTGTGAGACCTTACGGCACTAATATAGAGTGTGTAAGTATGCAGATGCCCCCTGAAATTTTTCAGGCATATTTATCTATCACTGACAATATAGTATGTACTGCTATCTAATGCTTCAGATTACTATTCTGATTTAATCACATGAACTGCCTTAGGCATTAGCTTGTTCAAAAGAAAATTAGGTTTTGCCATTAAAAAGTAGTATTCGTCTCTTTTAGTAGGAACAGGTTTATTCTAGTATTGGCTCACACAAAATGCAACAAATCTACAGAGATGCCAAAGGAAATTGTCATGACTGAAGAACCAGGAAACGGCAGGAAGGCACCCTAGGCAATCCTAATAAATACAGAATTGCTTATTTGTCTCTAGGGGATTTTAAGAAAACACCTAACTCTTGAGTTCTGTTTCACGTTTAAATCTGCATCTGTTGAATCCAGTGGAGACCAAGAGACTTCAAAACAAAAATGAAATAGAAAAAGAAAAAACAAAACCACAAAGAAAATTCTACTAGAATGGACTTGTGAAAATAAAGGTACCATATGTAGCGAAGTGGGATGATGCCTGAAGCAAGGAAACTTTACACTTTCACTTTTGTTCATGGGTATGTGTGCAAAGTGTTTAAAAAATTTAATTCTGAGGAAAATTCAATACTTCTGAGA
Organism: Thinocorus orbignyianus; assembly: GCA_013400375.1. Taxonomy (NCBI): domain Eukaryota; kingdom Metazoa; phylum Chordata; class Aves; order Ciconiiformes; family Thinocoridae; genus Thinocorus; species Thinocorus orbignyianus. Next base: position 137,284 of record VXBW01007717.1, read on the forward strand.
TATAGCATTCTCTGACTTCTGTTCCGTTACTAATATTCCATGTACATAATTTTTTTTTTTGTTTTGTTTCATTTTTTTTTGAGAGGAGAGAGAATACTGTAGGCATTAGTACAGTCAATGCACAGAAAATGTAACCAGATAAAACTCTTATTTAGTGTGAATTTTGTGTATATCAAAATGAAAATTGTTTGTAATTGAAACAAAATACTTAACACAGCCTTGTTCAAATTATTGAGCCTATTATAAAACAAAGTAAGTTACTTTCCTGGGCTTGGAAACTAAGAGTGTGTCTCCTGATTTTGTGAAGTTCCAGATTATGTAGTGATACTATTATTGAATGACTAATATTTTGCTTTTTGTCTTACCAAGATCTTCTCAGATAAATCAGTATTTACGGTTGTCTATAATCTCCAGGCAACGAGATCAGATGTGTGTAGAATATTTATTTGTCCAAAGCGTTGATCCAAACTCCTGTTCATTTTGCTTGATAGTGCAGGCTTCTTACAAATATATTTGCAGTGATGCTTGAAGTCAGACTTGTATCCATTAGGATGAGTTGCATCACATCAAAAGTTGCAAAATAAAATGGCAAAGTCTCACCTCAAGGAAATAGGAGATATCAAGCATATCAGGCTAGACAGACAAATTTAGAATACTTATTTGACTAAAGATTTGAAGAAAACACATTCAAGATGTAAAAGGAAATTATTCATGAGGTTTTATTGCAATGCTCCTATACTTCTGAACATCAGTAAATGAATCTAATCACAAAATGACACAGCATCTTCTTGGAAAGTGGTCTGCCTTTTTCTTTCCTCTTTCCCTATTATTGTTTGACTCCCACCAAAATCCCAGACTAAAGACCCTTCCCATCTTTTCTTTTATTCTATTTCAATGGTTTCTAGACTGTGCAGTAGTGTGGTATTGGTACTTTTTTCACTATGAGCATATACTTGTGCCAGCCTGGCCATAAGCAAAGAAATGTAGACTCAGAGATCTTCCTTATCCTGTGTTCCATTGGTTTAGTTCTTGGTTAAAATTACAGTCCATTCCTACCCAGTTCCTCTGGCTATTAGTTATCACTTCAGTTTGCTACTCTACAGTGAAAGGAATTTGCAAAAATATGCCACATTTTACCTCTTTTATTTCTTGATGCAAGCAAAACAACTAATTGGCTTAAGTAGTAATATCAGGGAAGGACTGTAAAATCCTGGATTTTTCTAGTGAGCGGTAAACCCAAGTAATTTAAATTTTAAAGACAAGGTAGTGATTTTTCTTTCTTATTTTTTTTTCTTTCTTTCTTTTTCTTTTTCTTTTTCTTTTTTTTTTTTTTTTAAACTATTTATGCAATTATTCTCAAACTGATCTGACTTTTGAAATTCCTTTCTCAAGTTTGGCAACAAGCCAGTTTGACATGAAGTTTAGTGAAAGGATAATTATTTTACAGCACTACAGTACAAGATACATGTTCAATCTTTTTTTGAAAGGACAGCCTTGCAGATAGGAGAATCTCTAATACTTAGTCATTTAAGTTGTGGCAAATGCGTAACAGCTTTGAAGCAATCTTCTCAGGGTGTTCAGAAAGCATGAAATTCACTCTTTAATGTATCAACATACTGTAGTTAAAGTATCGATACAACTGTCTGTAGTTTGTCAAAGAGAATTCCACAAAGATCAACTGTTCTGAATGTTTATAGAATCAAATTCATACTTGTTTTTAACGTGGGAATTAGTGTTTTGTTACTGTGTTGCAGCACTGTGTTCTAAAGATGTTCTAACATTTTTAGATTTACTTAAAAACTGCAAATATATTTTGTTTCATTCTGCCAGGTTAAATTACATTGGGGCAGAGCTAAAGTCTGATATGTATGTACATTTGCACCTGGATCAGGATGAAAGGATTAAAATTAAATAGAATATTACTAAAAATTGTTTGAAATACTGGTATATTCCATTTTAAAGTTTGCATCTCAATGGAAAGCTACATTTGACAGTGTAGGCTTCTTGGAAAAGTATTTGCAGTGATGTGTGAGGCCGTGTAGCTGCCTTGTAGACTGTGCCATGCCATTTAGTTGAATTGCACCACACAAAATGTTAAGAAATCTGACAGTAAAGCTTCACCTCAAGAAAACAGAGAGTTGTTAAGCATTTCGGATAGAGAGCTTGTTGCCTAGTGTTCACCCAGAATAACTTCTCTTGAAATAGGCTAATGACCACCTTTAATTTACCACACCTGAGCCAAAATATTTTCTTTCCCATTAAATTCTCTAGCTGATTCAATTTTCTTGCATTGTGCACCAATTCTCGGCAAGCAAACTCATTTACCAGCAGACATTCAGATAGAAAACTATTGACTGAGAGGTTGCCAGCCGCCATCCTTTTTGTGGATGCAGCAGCAGCTCAACAAAATTCATTTTGTGCTTGCGTCAGGGCATTTCAACATCCTCCACTTGTCAATGTGGTCAGCAGTAAGTGGGGAATGAAAAGCAAAGCAGTGCAAGTCTAGACTTCTGGCAGTGCTTCAGTTGCTACTGAAGCATGCTTACTTTAGTTTCAAGTTACTTTAGTTTCAAATATACTGTCTGTGAAAGGCATCCCACTCACGATTTGTGTGGAAAAAAAGATTTTTGCTGAACTCTGTTAGCTGAATAGTTTTCTGGGTAAATTTATCTAAGCTAACTCTTTACTGCTGGTAGTCATGCCTGTTCTTCACTAAAGTACATATAGCTTAAGGATCTCCAAGGCACTGCAACAAAGCAGGTAGTAAAGGAAAAACAACCCTTTAATTTAGACAGATCATACAGAATAGCTGGCATGAAGGCTCTTCAGTATTTTGTAGGGCTAGCAATTTTTCTCTCCCTCTCTTTCTTGTTTGTCTGTATTCCTAAAGTATTTCACATTCAACAGCGACATTGACATGAACACCAACTGCCAGTAAATGAAACGTTTGAGATTAGATTAGCAGCATATAGCCTCTGTATCACAAGCAAGCAGGCAAATAGTGCAGGCAATTGCTTCCCAATGTAGGCATTCTGCCCATGGAAAATAAACGAATGGAGCAGCAGAGAGATGAAATTCAGTAAGACTGAAAAGTTTTATCTGGTTAGTCAATAAAATGTTAATTATCACGGCTTAGCCCAGGTCAATGAACTTGAATTTTATTGGAAATGAAATATTTAGATTTAAAAATACCAAGTATTCAGTGCCAACACATTTCTGTTCCTCAGACCATATCATGAGTTCTTGTATGAGATTACTAGACATATCAGTTGAGCACGCCCAGCAAGCAATAATTTTTAGTATGTTTACAATTTCAGTGAGTATGAATCAACTCTCATTTGCCCTTGCTACATCATGTTAAGTTAACTGGCTTTCTAGTCTTACAGTTCAAGTCAGGTTTACATGCACTAGTTCAGTTTTCCTATGTAATAGAAAGTCTTCAAATCCTGTATTCCATTTCTTTACCTCAAAGTATTCAAATGTTGTTCAAAGAAATTAATCATTTATTTATTTCTTTGTTCCCATTATCACTTTCCCCATTGCATGAAACAACTGGGGTAATCAAGTCTTTATCAATTGACTTTGTGTATTTAATTCAGTAACTATAGAAGTCTGAGTTATTAGATGACTTTCAAAGTATTTGATTGTTGAATAATTCACCCTTAACTGAAATAGAACTGCAGAAATGCTTCCAGCAGTCATGAAATGGGGAGTGAATCATGGAAGATGCTAGATAGGGAGGGTAATTAGACAAAATTTATTTTAATTCTGCAAATCTGGAGCTGGCTCCCAGGGAAATCTTGGCAGTCATCCTGATTTTCATTTGGGGTAGGAGAAACTCAGATAATGGTTGTGGGTGTTGGGGGTTTTTTGCATTTTTTGTCACTTTAGCTAAAAGAGAAAAATAACTTCGAAAGGATAGTTTGACCACCTAAAAAAAAAAGAGAGAACACAAAGTAAACAACAATGCATTTCAGAAAGATTTTGATGAAGTGTTAATAAGCTACACTGGAATGTGGCAAACAGTAATTCATATTGAGATAGGCAGTGCAATAGTCTAGCTGGTGTCAGAACCATGGCATTACCCTTATTAATGACATGAATGGTGGAATTGAGCCTGTATCTGTTAAATATGGGCTTAATGCCCCTCGCTGAACAGAGCCCTTGGCATGTAAGATGAACCGTCCTGGAAAAACAGCTATAGTTTCCTGGCAGAGCATGGAAGAGCAACAAGGTTTTATTTAAATTTTTTAATATAAAAACTTCTGAGAGAGAAGATGGTTAAGCAAATTAAACCTTAGGCAAATGATTGTCTATTTGGTGCCCGAAATCTTTAAATGTCTGTATGTAGCAGCCGTGTACAATCTTAATTTTTTCCCTGGAGTTCTGTGGCCTTTATGGTATAAGCTATTTGCAATCTTACTCAGATCACCTTTTTATCTGCAAGTGTAACATATTTACTGAGTAGCTGTAGTTCTTTATTTCTTCCAGTCAGGACAAATGTCTTTCAGACTTGTGTAAAAGTCCTAATGGATGGTAGTGGTTTCAGAATGTTCCTCTGAACTGCCACATGCAAGCATGTACACCTGACTACAAATGTATTTTGTAAATTGTCCTTTCTAAGCCACGGAGGAGATGTACGAGGTGGACTAGAGCCTGCTCTAGAACAAATAATACAAATTTCTTCAAAGTGCATGCCTGTTTCCTGAGTCTGGATACTGGTAAGTTAGGATGGTATGAGGGAGATAATATATCGTAAATCTTCTGGTGCCAATATATCCTATTCTTGGTATATTTATTTTTATTCTTTACAGGATTTGTGACCCACTATTTGCTGCAATTCTGGGGGAAGATGCTCAAAGAGGGAAAAGACCCTTCTGTGTCTGACCATTGAATATAGGCTTATTTCCTTATTGCCATAAAATTAGGAGAATCTGCTGGTAGAAGTCCTCTTCCGCCTTGCTAAATATTGATAATGCCATTTTGCTTTTACTCTTGGCCTCTAAAGACAGATACTGGTGCTGTTTGCCCCAGCTGATTAGTGGTAGTTCTCAATGATTTGTGCCTTTCTTTGTTTCTAGCATTTTAAACCAGAAGCAATCATAGCTTTCTGTTGTAAAGGAGAGCCTGAGGTCAGAGTAGTTGCTTAGGATGCCTTGTTTCTCTTTCTATTTTGACATTGGCTCAAAGTAATTACTATATTTTCCTTTAGTTCGTACTTGTTTTTGTCATATTACATAGTGAGTATTGAAAGGAGAGGAAGGATGTCAAAAAGTAATTTATATCCATTTTTCTACTCTTTTCTTCAACTTACTGGCAGTCTGGCCTTATCAAGTAACTAAGCCGGGGAACTGGGGCTGATTTGGTTTCATGGCTGCTTCTGTATGTTTTCATTCTGGTACCTTGGCTGTACCTTGTTTAAGAAGAAGCTCACTTCTAAAGTAGTTTCCCACTTTAAATGTGCTGCAGCTTTGTAAGGTGATGACCTTGCCAGTCACAGTAGGAGTCTGTATGGGATTCTGGGGAATACCAACACAACAGCTGCAGGCTTATGTTCAGCAGCTAAGTGAGTAACTACACCAGGAAATGTAATGTAAAGAGGAAACTGTTTAATTCAGCTGTCCACAGGATCACAGAATATCAGGGGTTGGAGCTTTGAAGCTCCAACCTTTGAAGCTCATCTAGCCCAACGCCTCTGCCAAAGCAGTGTCACCTAAAACAGGTTGCACAGGAATGGATCCAGGCAGGCTTTGAATATCTCCAGGAAAGGAGACTTCACAATCTCTCTGGGCAGCCTGTTCCAGTGCTCTGGCACCCTTAAAGAAGTTTTTCCTCATGCTGAGATGGAATTTCCTGTGTTCCAGCTTGTGTTCATTGACCTTTGCCCTTTTGCCAGGCACCATTGAAAAGAGTCTTGACACCTGTCCTTTAGATATTTATAAGCATTAATGAGGTCCCCTGTTAGTCTTCTCTTCTCTAGGCCAAACAGACCCTGGTATCTCAGCTTTTCCTCATAGGAGAGGTGTTTCCCCTGGACACCTTTGTAGCTGTATGCCACACTTTCCAGTAGTTCCCTGTCCTCCTTGAATTGGGGAGGCCAGAACTGGATACAATACTCCAGATGTGGCCTCACCAGAGCAGAACAAAGAGGGAGAATGACCTCCCTCAACCTGCTGGCCAAGGTCTTTTTGGTCATTAAAATGCACCTCAGGAAACTATTGGCCTTCCTGGCCACAAGGGCACATTGTTGCCTCATGGTCAACTTGTCCACTAGGACTCCCAGATGTCTCTCTGGAGAGCTGCTTTTCACCATGTCAGCCCCTAATCTGTATCAGTGTATGGGGTTATTACTCCCTAGTGCAGGGTCTTAAACTTGCTCCTGTTGAATTTCATCTGGTTCCTCTCTACCCAACTTTCTAGCCTGTCCAGATCTTGCTGAATGGCAGCACAGCCTTCTGGTGTCTTCCACCCTTCTCAGTTTTGGATCATCAGCAGACTTGCTGAGGGTACACTCTATCCCTTCATGCAGGTTGTTAATGAATATGTTGAACAAGACTGGACCCAGCACTGGCCCCTGGGGAACACCACTAGCTACCAGCTGCCAGCTGGACTCTGCACCACTGATCACAACTCTCTGAGCTCTGCCACTCAGCCAGTTCTTAATCCATGTTACTGTGCACTCATCTAACTCACACTTCCTAAGCTTCCCTGTGAGGATGTTATGGGACACAGCATCAAACACCTTGTTGAAGTCAAGGTAGATGACATCCACTGTTCTCTCCTCATCCACCCAGCCACTCATTCCATGGTAGAAAACTATGAGGTTTGTCAAGCATGATTTACCTTTGGTGAATCCATGTTGAACACTCCCAATAACCTTCTTTCACTCTGCATGCTTAGAAATGACATAGAGGATGAGCCTTCTACCACCTTTCCAGGCATGGAGGTGAAACTGACTGGCCTGTAGTTTTCTGGGTCTGGTGTGACATTACCTTTCCTCCAACTCTTGTAAGAATAGATGAAAATTGTATATTTCAGTGTCCTTGAACTGGTAGAAATGCAAGTTTCAATAAAAAGTTCAATTTTTTAGTAATTCTTGTGGAAATTGTATCTACATAAGGATCTGCACAAATGACTGTTTCTGACTCAAACTTTCCCACATGAAGAAAATTTAAATGATATTTCACATTTTGCTAAAGCCTAATCTACTAAACTTATGAGAAACTTAAGGATTCATAGATACTAAATGGAGAAGTAACAAAAATAACAGATTGTGTGCAAAACAGCTGCCAGTACAGTGTTCAGGAGGTTACAAAATTATTTTGGTATGCCTTCAGGGCAAAAATCAGTTTGCAGGCACAGGGACACTTGTCTTTATTTATGCAATCCTTGGTATCATGAAGGAAATTATTAAGTTTGTTAGAACAATAGATTACTTTATGAACACATCACAAGGTATGTGATAGACCTTTTAAAGTCCAACGAAATGACTAGTCTTGAGTCATAACTTTCTTGTTCAAGGAATGATAATTCTAGTGTAATGAATGTCTATGTGTTTATGTAATCCTATGCTTTCTGCTGTTTGGTTCATCTTGGTAACCATTGCCACTTTGTCCTTTTTCTGTTCTTCACAGACACTACTAGCTCTACAAAGCATAAAAAGTGAGGCAGGGCAAAATTAAGCCAGCATGTGTTTTTTCATTTGTTTGGACTTCTTTTTTGGTCAGAAAAGTTTTCTTGTGTAGGCTGCTTGAGAAACTGCAATATAAAACAGCATCACTGGCTCTTTTTTATTTTTGCCCTTAAGGAAAGAGCACATTATAGCTTTGACCACAGCTGCAAATGCAGCTGTGTTGATTCAATTCCATAAATATGAGCGTATATTTAGCTTTGAAAGCCTTGAAGATAACTGTAGAAAGAGGATATGTTAAACCTTAACGAATATGCTGTTTTCCAGTCTCTTTGCTCTTTCCCTCATTCACAGATTGTGTACATTGATTGGATTTGGAGCGACCTATAGACAACAATTCCTGAAACATGACAGTGCATGCAGCAGAAAGAGGGGACGGTAGATTCATGAGACAGACTAAATTCTGCGACAGATACAATTTTCGTGCAGACAACTTCACTCAAAATCTGAGTGGGTTAGCTAAAAAATTTTGTCTCTTCACTGTTGTAAATTCTCCTCAGTGGTTGCTCCTCTCGTTGTTAACATTGCAAGTGATTTCAAGCTAGCTAATGGAGCTAGTTTGTCACTGAGAACTAAATGGTGGGCTCGTATTGCCCTATCAATACTGAAAGGAATTTTTGATTCAATATGAAGTGTAGGTGATCACATGTTCAAATGATATTTTACCTTTGGAAAAATATACAGATTTTCAAGTTATAATACAACTTTCAACCTTATAGGAAGCTGTATGTGTAGTTTGTTTAGCACTTAGAAAATATCAGAACCAGATTAAAGTTAGATTGTGCCTGAAAATCTGTCTAATTTTATAAATATTGGAATATTCTCCGAAGGTCACTAAATTTGACCACTTGTGGGGTGAACGAAATGTTTTTCAAGTGCAAGTGGCAGATCTAATTGTTTATGTAGTTTTTGAACATAAGTATCTTTTCAGAATCTTCCTCATGTTTCAATAAGAACATTAATTGATAAAGTGCTACAAAATATTAGGACAAGTTAGTATTTTGCAGATTGGAACCAATATCTTCAAATTAAGTCTAGCCCAGTACAGGCTGCAGAACTCTGATAAGTATTGGGCTTACTCTGTGAAGCACTGCTTAGTAACTGAGTAGCTGCCAATAGCTTCTAAACTGCCTTCATTAATTTATGAAGTGAGAATTCAGATGGTGCGCATGGTGAGCGAAGGAAGCAGAGTTCAACCCTGGGGCAGCAAAAGTATAAATGGTCATGTCAGAGAGATCTTTGACCCAGTATAAGTTTTGAAAAATGTTTTTGCCTATAGAATGAGTATCCAGAAATGTCACTCACAGTGAATTTACACAAAAAGTGGTAAATACAAGCCCCACATGGATATATACTACATAGTCCCTTGCAGAACTCATTTTTTTTGCTCTAATTCTTCTAAAAAGTCACATTTATGTGAGCTGAGAATCAACCAGCTCTACTCTGTCAAATATCACCCTTTTAGGAACATAGATTTCTTCATATTATTTTGCCAGCAGACACAGCCTGCTTTCCTTAATTTGAGATGCGTAAGATTCATATACATTTTACATCACATTAATTTTGAACCTGGCAATAAGCCTTGTTTATACATGTAAGTATAGATATCTGCAATGCTGCAAGCTCTGTTTTTATTCTAGCATTGGCTTTCGTGTACCTTCCTTTCTGTCCAGAATTCAAATGGGTGAACTTTTATCTACCTGTAAAATAGCATAAAGACGTGACTAGCACGTGCTTCTTTAATTTGAACAGTAGCCTTTCATCCTATATACACTCATGGCAGACTTCAGATAAACAGACAAAATTCATATATAGTGACCTTCTGCACTCTCCTCTGGCTATTATGGAATCTATGCTCTTCATCAAGACTATTTCAGAATCTCATGAACTGTGTTATTTTGAATGCCTTCTTAACTATCATATAGAAAAACCCCACCAAAATTAAAGAAAAAGGAAAAGAGTTTTCAGGTTTTTTTCCTAGCAAAGTTTGTATTTTGAGCTAATAATAGAGTCTATTCCAGAGTCTACATCAGTTATAATGTGCTAGACAAAATCCATAATATGAATTACACATCTCAGTTATAATTACCTTGACACAGCCTATATTGTTGACCTTTGCCATATGGTAGAACTTGACAAAGAATTTGACCAGTATACTTATAATGATTCTAACTGTGGAAGCATAACTGCACTGATGTAATCTCCCGCTATGCCATCAAGACATCTCTCTATTATAAAAGTGGCTCCTTAAGTAGAATTTTTTGTCAGTTGAATTTATCCTGGAGTAAACATTTACTCCAGGAGATGGTAGTGGTACACAGAAGCTAGATTACTACAAGCTGAAAGCTACAAAGTTTACTTAATATTTTTAGTCATCACTATTGCTTAGCAACACATACACAATCATCATTAAGACTTGTATTTTTGAAGGTTTGGCCCAAAGTAATACTGTTTTCAAAGTGTTTGTCGTGTTTGCTGTTGCTGATACATAGTTACTAACTCTAATTGTTATGAATAACAGCTAATTTAAATGTTGCCAGTTGTTAGTCATTACATTACTTGGTACTTAGCAACTTGTTCATTTGAAACTTTATGGAGGTTGAATACTTGCTTCAAAGTGGCACTATCAAAATTATTTTTTATGACAAATACTGACAACATCAGTAGAGGCTTACAATAGTCTAGTATGAAAATTATGAGTCTTAAGATTTGATGTGATTTTAGTTAAGGACCTTTACTTATGTAAAACTCTGAAGATATTTCATATTTTGGAAAATTGTCTATGGTTAGAGTATCATGGTGTATCGTTTTCACATGGGAAAACCAAGCTTGTACAAATGCACTTCCCCATGAATTACTCAGGCTACAGGTCTCACTGGGTGATATGTCAGCATGTTCTTACTCACTGTCTCAAAGTGAAATGCTTTCTTGCGATGGAATATTTTGCAGCAAGAAGTGACACTTTTAAGGAAAATGTTCATGAAAAATCACACCCTTTTTTGGCAAACTGTTTTTCAAGAAACAATTTTCTGAAGTGTTAAACATCCTTTTAATTTCAATGGTTACCAGTTTATATGCCAACAGGTTATATTTTCACTTGTTATGAACAAGTTCACCAAAGTGTGAAAGGAGAAAGAGGCCATGACATTAAAATTTGCCCTATTTCAAAATAAACTTGCTCTTTAACAACATTGGGGTGGGTTTAAAATAATATCAATACTTTCCATTTAGATCCAGTTACCTGTCTTAATACAGGTAGTATTTAACCCATAAAAAACGCTTTTGATTACAGTAAAGCTTGCAGTCCAAACTATCTTGATAATATGAATATACATCAAAATACCACCACAAAGGTTGGTATGATCAACACATTTAATGACAGATGTGTGAGGAATACTCCTAAAACTGAATTTATAAAAATTCTTCCTTTACACAAATTTTCTGTCTCACTTTGCTGTGTGTGTGTGACAGTATCACTTTTCTGAGGTAAATCAGCTATGTAAGTATTTATTATTTAAAAGATTAATTAATTGCTTTGAAGTTCAATGTTTATATATTTCTCCTGAATGTACAGAAAAATTTCAACAGAAGTTTTTGATAAATTATCTAAACACACAGGATGACTACATGGGTACAGAAATAACAAAAATTAGTAGAAGTATAGTAACACAGGAAATCAATTATACAATCATGTACTTATATTATAACTGAGAAGAAAAACTCATTTAGGGTTATTGTCTAAATATTGGGTTTTTTCTGACAGTTCAGTTGAAGCTTAATCAAAATTGATTGTCCTAGTTTCATTAATAAACTATTTGTGAAACAAAAATGTTACAAATGGGGTGGGTTTACCTGAACTGGCCACCAGGTGCCCATCAAATCATTTTTATCACTCTCCTCCTCAATAGGACAGGGAGAAAAATAAAATGAACTAATGGATGGAAATGAAGACAGTTGAAAGAAGAAAGGCAAAGGCTGTATATGGAAGCAAAGCAAACCAAAAAGATTTATTGTCTCTTTGCCATCATCAAGTGAAGTTCATCTGTATCCTGGGAAGTATGGATCCAGTATGCTTAACAGTTGCTTCAGAAAATGAATGCCTTAACAGCAGGTTTCCCTCAACTCTCTTCTCTTATTTTTATGGCTAGGCAGACATCATATGGTATGGAATGTCCCTTTGGTAAGTTCGAGTAATCTGTCCTGCCCTGTCTATATCTTCTCCCAACCTCTTGGGCATTCCCAGCCCACTGGTCTTGGGAGGCATTGGGGAGTCAGGGACGAAGAGACAGTTCAGCAGTTCCTAAGACACTGGTGGGTTATCAGCACTGTCCTAAACAGATATAAAGCACAGCACTATGAGAGTTTCTATGGGAAAAGTTAAGTCCAACCCAACCAGACATAATACAAAATAAAGAAAATGTGGACATAAAAGCTTTTTTTGGAAATTCAGTCTCGAGTGCTCTCTTGATTTTATTTATTAATCTTATATTTTACAATTTTTAATGTGAAGTAGAGAATTTATATATTGTGGATTTTTCAAGTTTAGTTTTATAATTTTAAAATGCAGTGCATAGAAATTTTATTCAAGTCTAAAGAATTCCTTAAACATTTATTCTTATGGTACGTATTTATAGGAGATTTATTTCATGAAATTCATGTCATCATTAATATTTTGTCATAGTTTAATGTAAGAGTAATTATTTTTTAATTTATTTATTTTTTTATTCTTAGCAGGCATCTGGTTTTAGATATAGTATGCTATTTTGATATTTTCAGCTGATTGGATTGTTAATTTCTCTGAAGGAAAATCAAAAAGACCATGTCTTTACTTAGATTTCAATACTTCCGAATTTTGAAAGCATTGCACTGAACTTTGCAATTTTCTTAGGAGGAAGTTTTCAAGGGATTAAAAATAAATGAAAATAGCAAAAATAAATAGTACTGGAAGGATTGTCCAGAAGCAAAAGCACTTAAACTTTTACTTCCATATATTTTGAAGAGGTTACACAGGGAATTGAGCAGAGCTCTACATTTACTTTATAAATATTTTGTAGTCATGGCTGGCTCTTCCGGCACCCTAATAAATGTGTAGTTTTGTGGAGCTCTGACCTAGGTCCAGCTATTTTTATAATATCAAAATTGTGCAGGAAAGTGTATGATTTGTACTTGTTTGAGTCGATTCTGACAGCAGTGTAAACGTCTGTTGGTCTAGTGGCAAATAAGTATGAAAAAGATCAGTACAGAAGGTGAAAGCAACAGAATTAAATCTGTTCAATATCACTTCACAGAAAATATTTATAGAGTCACAGTGTTAGTGAATTTTGGCACAAAATGAATGTTACTCATGTTACAGCATTGTAGACATAACAACGTGGCTTGCAGTGTTACTTTTGTGATGTTAGAGTACATCTGGCCTGAGCTTCTTACCCAGATTTTTTTTCTGCCTGAATGCTGTAGTAATACAACTGTAATACAACTGAAGTGCCACAATGATTCCTGCCCTAGGTTTTGTGTGTTTATATATCTGGGATTATATGTGCATGTGAATATTTAAACATACATGTTGTTAAACTTAAATGACTGTCATCCCAAAGTCCTGCAATGTTTTCCAGGATGTAGGTAATACTCACAGTGCTGACAATAACTGACCTGAATGATTAGATGCAACACCTGACTGCTGATAGAAGCTTTTTTCTCTCTGCTAAAGACTTTATGATTTTGACAGTATACTAAGCTCTATGTAGAACTGATTATTTTCCAAATTCTGTATTCTTTCTTCCACATCACTTCAATTACTAAGAGAGTAAACATTATAATAATACTATGTAACATATCTCTGTTTCCTAGACATTATAACTTTAATAACTTCCCTCTCCAAGAAAGTGGCTTCCATTTGGGTAGTTGTGATTATTGTGGAGATTGTATTTCAGTCAGTAATTCCTAGCTCAAAAGGTTAATTTTTGTGTCAATGGTTCATTACGTGCCTGTAAATCATGCAGTACAAAACAGGTTGAGAAATTATTTGGTAACAATCAACTAAACCTGCAAAAGAAGAAAAGCTACTAATTGAAAAATAAAGTCAAAATATATAGTACCCCTATGTTGTTGACAGTGACTGAAAACTCAGGCATGGAAAAAAATATCTGTTCTGCTCTTCATTGTATACAGCTGTTGTTTTTTATCCTTCTGTCTCTCTCTTTATGTGAGTGACCTCCTGCAACAAGGCTGACTGAATTCCCCTGATGCTGTGAATACTATAGTTACGTGATGACAATGTATAAAATGTGCATGAGCAGACTGCCTTGAAAGATTATTTTAGATCACATCTGGGCAGCTGTGGACCTGCAGCTACCAAAATAATGGGGCAGACTTCACAACTTATCTGAAAGAACAAGGACATAATTCCTAAAAATTACAGGATAAAAATGTAATAATT
>VXBW01007718.1:0-20578 GCA_013400375.1 Thinocorus orbignyianus
AATGCCAAGGGCTGTGAGTGAGGTTTTGGGCACGGCACAGGCAGCATCCCTGGCACTCTGGCTCAGGAGCAGGTGGCTGGGTTTTGGCTCCAGCCCTGGCAGGTGCCCATGGGCACCACCCCGAGAGAGCCAGGAGCTGCTGGGCAGCAGGTCAGCAGGGCTCACCTTCAAGATGACGGCCAGCAGGATAGGCGGCTGGCTTTCCAGCTGGACCTCTGCCGCGCTGTCGAGGGCCTCCCGCAGCTCTCGGGAGGCACGCTCACTGGCTGCCAGGCGGAAGATGCCCTCTGTGGCTGGCCCGTGCTTGTGCAGAAGGGCCAGCAGTTCCTGTAGAGCAGAGGGGATGAGAGTTGCTGGGCTGGAGAGAGGCTTTGGGGCAGGTGAAGCTGCCTTAGGGGCAGAAGCAAGCGTGGACAGCTCTGCAGCTGCTCTCCTTGGAGCAGGAGGCAGGGGTGGGTAACGTGGGGAGGAACCTGCTTTGTCCCTGAGCCCTGCCTGGGTTCCTTCCCGCTGCTTGGGCCAGCGCCTCTGCAGAGGAGCCCGAGGGCTGGGCAGCCCCTGGCCAGGCATGCTTACCTGGATGGGCCGGGGCAGTGTGCCGTCCTGGCTGCAGAGGTCTGCCAGAGGCTGGCCGAAGAGAGCCCCGCCGCCGCCAGAGCCCGATGGCCTGGTCTCCTGTCCAGCAGCCGAGGTCCCTCGCCTTGCAAACGGCCAGGGCAGAGAAATCCTCCTGCCAAGGCCGCCGGCTGCCAAGGAAAAGAGAGCAAAGAGGCATGAAGGAGAAGCGCCAGGCAATTGCTCCCGGACCCTCGGCCGCAGTGTGGCCATCCCAGAAAGCGGGAACAAGGGGCCTTGGGGGCTCAGCTGGCTCTGGCCACAGAGCCATGGGGATGGAGTTGCCCTGTGGGAAGGGCAGCAGCAGCCCTGGTGCAGCGCAAGGGCTGTCCTGTCCCTCCTCTCTTCTCCAAACTCACCATCCTTGTGGGCAAGCCCGCCTTGGCTGCCAGAGGAGACGGGAGGTGGCCGCTGCTTGGGACCAGCCTGAAAGAAATGCACTGTGCTCACTGAGCAGCCCCCCAGCAGAAAGGGCCATGTCTCAGAGAGAGGAGGGGACGGCCAAGAGTGCAGCCTGAGCACTGCTCACCTCTGCCTGCCTCTTGACCAGCCTCTCCACGCTGCCGGCGTCGAGTGTGGTGGCCTGGGCAAGGGGAAAAGAGCAGAAGGTCAGAAAGGAGGCGCCCGATGCTGGGCTGGAGCGGGCTCTGCGGGCAGAGCAGAGACAGGAGGGGCACTCACTGAGGCATTGCGGCGCCTCAGCTCCTTCATGAGGAGCTTGATGGAGGGCAGCTGGGTGACCCGGGCTCCCTCCACTCCTTCTGGTGGCCTGTGCAGAGGGAAAGGACCAAGAAAGATCCGTGTGAGACCCAAGCCGCCTTGTCCCTCTCCTGCCAGCATGGGGAGCACTTCCAAGCTGCCCGAAAGCAGCCAGGGAGCGGCCGGCAGTGGAGCGGAAAGCAGCAGCAGCAGCAGCAGCAGCAGTGAGGCCGGGGCTGGGCAGGTGTTTGCTGGACACAGCTGGGCAAAGCAGCTGCACCAGCACTGCCCGCAGCCGTGGGGGAACCTCTGCTGAGCTGGGGAGCGGTGTTTCCCCATGCTAGGGCTCTGTTCTTGTGAGACCCCACCTGGAGACCCGTGTCCAGTATAAATTATTTAGTCATGATTAAAAGTCTGTAGTTATTTAAATAAGGGGAAGAAAAATATGTATGTTTTTGAATCTGAAAACTCGTGGTCAGTAGGCTTCCATGGAAACGCTTTCCCTGAAGAGCAGTGTTTATTATAACTTATAACTTATTAAGCTTTCCAACCGACATGCGACACAACACATAGGATGCCTGCCAGTCATACTAACAAAGATCAGATAAGGCTAAAGCTGTGGTTGCAAACAGTGATAGTTCATAATGTTGATATCAAGATTGAAACAAAAGACTTTTTTGTTGACTCAGCTGACAAATATTCATCCCTAGGGACAGAAGAGAAAGTTTTGAGTAGTCCTTTATCTGGTACTGAGCAAGGCGTAGAGGTGAGAAGATAGTTCCTTCATGAACTGAATTTTGGTAAGGGAAAGATGGGTGATCTTCGGGTCTCTTAAATTGATATGGGACAAGATTTCAATAAGGTTTTTTTGAAAAGTGTATTTGTGAGGGAATTATATCAGTCTCCGATGTATTGAGGGTGGTCCTCTCAGGCAGAGGAGGACGTAAACTAAAGAATGAAATGAGGAATCAAGAGGAAGTGATGCAGGTAGCATCCAGCATTATTTGGGAAGTGAACATATTTCCTTTCGTACTTTGTATAGTGTAAACCATAAACTCATCTACCTTGAGCTAATTAACGAATGTATTAAGCTATATTTTTTTCTGGCACGGAGCAACTTATAGCAATCACTAGTTTGTTCTTATCTCCTGCTCCTTCTTTTACGGAGTACATGCATTCTTACTTCTTTAAAATTGTAGTTACACCTTCCTTGAGATCTTTATTACATTGTTTGATCTTTCTGACCTTTCACAAGTGTTTTAGAGCGCTCTTTCCGTCAGCTGATGGTTCATCTGTTTTGACAATGGTCTTCTTAAAAAAACAAAACAGAATTGTGTTGTACTGAAATTAACGGTACATTATCCCCAGTACAATAATGACAGCAGCATGACAACTTGTAAATTAATAGTAGAAAACATTATCACCCTTTCGCACACATTTCTTGAAATATTTGGCAACATTATTTCTTTGTACAATAAAAAGTTAGGAATGTGTTAAATGACAGCATAATTTACTGTTGTTTACCAGATGCAGGATATTTTATTAAGGTTCAAAAGCCTTCTATATCTTGTCAGATACGTGAGAAACACTTGATAATCCATTTTGGAAAGTGTCACTGATGTGAACAGCCCATAATAAAGCCAAGAATGCTGCTTCTGGGCACGCTTTATAAACCCAGAGGTTGATGGCTCTCCTACACAATATTTTTTGTGAATTTTCTTTTAGAAGCCTGTTTCTGCATTTTATGATGATACTGATGAGAAGTATGCTTCCATGCTTTCCTTTATTCAATTATTTTACTGTAAGGATCTTAGTAGCAGTAGTACTTCACTGTCTTATGCCAGTGCTAGGAGATTTCAATCAGAGCTGGACTTTATGATACAGAATCACAGAATGATTTGGGGATTGAAGAGACCTCTGGAGATCATCTATTCCAACTCCCCTGACAAAGCAGGTACTCCTAGAGCAGGTTGCACAGGAACTTGTCCAGGTTTTGAATATCTCCAGAGATGGACACTCCACCACCTGTCTGGAAATGGAATATGGTCCATCACAGCCATATTAATTCTTGAGTTTTTGGCCTGTTTTGCAAGTCCTCTAATTTAGTTGTGTTAGAATAACACAGTAGAAGCCAGGAAATGGTTAACACTCGTCAAACTCAACACCATAATATCAGTAGAACGTGGGTAAAAAGTTGAAAATCTTTCAAGACTTTTCTCTCAAAGTATAATCCCAAAATTAAATTCCAAGATTACAGCTATTAATTCTTTTGTTTTTAGACAGGAGACAGTAGAGAGACAGGAAAAAGACTGCAGGATCCAGGGACTGGTGATCTAGAGCACTCTTGGCTGACAGCTAGCTTTACTGTCACAAGAGTAGACTGTTAAGGTTAAATTACTGGGCTTGGGACTACTTCTCCATCCTGATGTTCAGCTGAGCACCTTTATCTCACCCTCATTTCATTCTGGGTTATGGGCCAGCCTTTACATGTCCACATCTCCATGAAATGGAAGCCCTGGCTCTCAGCTTGGAAGGGAATTCAGCTGCAGGCTTTCTAGATGTCCATCCCTAATACATTATGTTTTGTTGTTTTCTGGTTTTTCTTTTTTGCTTGTTGGGTTGTTGGTGTTGTTTTGTTTTGATTTGTTTTGTTTTGTTTTGTTTTTCCAAATGTACTGTTGCCATCACATTAAACATTTTGAAATCTGATCCAAATTTGGATTGGTGTTGATGAGAGCACAAAAAGACGCATCTCTTAGCATACAGAGAGATGACTGACAGTAATGAGGTGTGGTGTGAGTCTGAGCACCCATCCTATCACACCAAAATCCAAGATCTGGTTTCAAAAAGTAGCAGCAACAACTCTATGAGAAGAAAAAGCCAATCCTGTTGAACGTGCTTTAATTTCTCCTATCCCCAATCCAGCCATAGACTATTACTTCTCATTAAAAATTGTCAAACAGTGGTTGTAGTTGGATGATTCATCAGCAACATTTCCAAGATATGCATCTTCCTGAAAAATACCAGACATAAATCTTCCGGTATCATATTCATACATTTCTTGCTCTCAGTAAAATGCTGAAAGATTAACCAGGTAACAGTTAATTGGTCTTTCATGGATCTTGTATCTTGTGTAGGCCAAACAGACAGCGTTTTACAACAGGCAGAAATTGTTTGCTGTGCTGTAATGATGTCTCTAACTACTTCAACAGTTAAAAGAATTGTAGGGATTGTGGGAAGTGTGCTTATTACCGTTGTTAATTGGAATGCATGAATCAAAAGAGGGAAGCTGTTGTACTGTAGGTTGAACTTTATTTCTCTGAGTACAGTGAGATTTATTTTGCAAGGGAAAATATTGTATAAATTCGGACACCTGTCACCAGTATTTATTATTTGTGATACACTAATATAGTTCTATGATTATTTTTAAGAATGGCTAGTCTCTGCTTTAGTCTGTGCCTCAGCTACTTTTATAAATTTACCAGAGGATATCTTCAAGAAACTGTGACATATTCCAGGGTGTTTTGTGTCTCCTCTGCCAATTATACCTAGTCTGATCATGACCGTTAACTTTGTCACTCAAAAGGAAGCCCTATTAAAGAGCCTTAATGTGACAACTCTATCTGAATTGTGCAAACCCTTTTTATCTTTCCTTGTACTTTGCAGAGTACCTAATTTCCTTTATTACAGTCCTCACTTCACACAGATTGTTGTTGATCTTATTGTGGAGACCAAAATGAAACTGTGTGTCTGATTCCATATACCCAAGGACATAATCTTGTACAAGTGTCTTTACAAATATTGATTTCTGGTTTTGTTGCTAAGATTATGTTGACATCTCCTGACTACATAACTGGGAAGTCAGACTCCTACAATCTAAGTGTTAGTTAATTTCTAAATGTTTTCAGGAATTTTCGTCATGTTCGTCATGATGTATTCCAAATAGAAATATGTTAAGCTTCGTAATTCTTCATTAAATCAAATACTCTGAATTTTCTGTGACTACAGCATGAAATTCTTTATATACAGCATCCTTGTGAACTATCAATTCAACTCCAAATCTGTACATTTGTAAGTCATGGTTATAAATTTAGGAATTTTAGACTGGTTAGAACAGAGAGGGAACCATCTAACCCACTTCATAGTCTTTTTTTTTTCTTTCCAGCAGCCTGATGATAATCCAGGAAATCACATTTACATCTCCCTCAGGTGCTGTCAAGGATTTCCTCAGAGAAGGTCCCCATGCCGTAAGGTGCTATTCACATTTAGACAGGGATAGATCAGAAGCCATACTGCTCCTGCCTCATTTTACGCTGTCACCACAGCTCAACATACTGGGCATAACACTTAAAGTACATCTATTCATGGCACTCAGTAAAACCCTTCTGGTCTGGCTTACCTGCAGTGTACCTGGCCTATAGCCGTAGTACACTTACTTAGGGTGCTCAGACTGCCACCACCCTTCAGTACCCTCACTCAGCTTTCAGCAAAAGCATGCTGCAACTAAATTGTGAGGTTAGAAAAGGGAAGAAGCGGAGAAACAAAAATTCAAGGAGCTGTGTGCCAGGAGGTGGGACTATGATGTTCTTCAGTGGGCAACATGGTCACTGTTTCTTGGGTCAAATTGGAGCCAACATCAGATGTAATCATGGCCTGCTTGCTGTTACCTATAAATTGGCCTTTTATATCTTGGTGCTTGCAGGTATTTGTACATGTCACCACATCCATGAGTAGACTCATTGTCCTCTGGAGAAACTCTGAAGATGACAGTAACCAGTACAGCCCACCAGAAAGCTCTTGAGATACTAGCAGAAAGAAAGCAAGAGAAATTATATAGAAGTCATTCTTGGGAGCAGACCACGTTAAACATATGCCAATGATGGAGAACTGAAGGACAGGCACTTTTCTTTATCTGAGTTGTGAAGACTTGAATACTACCAGGTTGTGTGATGGCAGAAATACTAACAAGTTGTGTGATTGCTTCTTTCTTGAGGAACCACTGGGAGTCCTCAAGGCAGGAATGTTGCTTCCCAAGTAGTTATTCCCATTTTTGGTCTTGTGTAGAGGAAAATGAAATGGGTAGGTAAAGATTAGGTATATTTTTCTAAAAAATTCTCATTTTTGATTGTGTATGTGAAGATGGCACAGAATTTTGTAATTGTTGGAACACCTAAGAATTCATTTCAGTCATGGATTTCTCCATGTTGTATCTTCTATTATAGTTTCTTCTACTTTGTAATTGCAGTGCTGTTTGTCATAAGTGCATAAGGGAATACAACAATAACACTTCCTTTTTGAGTAGCTTAAGGACTACATTCTTGATGTAACTGACTACTGTAATTATGTAATGTATATTCTGTGTACAGAAAGCTCTATGCATAAAACTTTAAAATACAGTGTAGGCATTGAATTACACTTCCTTTATACATTTTTTTTTCCTCAGTAAGATGTGACTTTCCACTATTTTGAATACTTTTGGTGAAGAACATGAGAGAAAAAGTAAACATACAAATGTATTCTTAGTTTAGGTTTTTTTGGTGGTTTCTTTTTTTTCTTTTTTCTTTTTTTTTTTTCCTTTGGGCTTTTTACAATCTGGAACTGATAATATTTTGTAAATGTCTCAAGTTTTTCTTGTCTTCTTTTTTTCTTTTTTTTTCTTTTTGCCTTTTTTTTTTTTTTTTTTTAATTTACACTACTATGATCAGGCAATTATACTCTCTTTTCTCCCAGTCCTTGTGATTACTAGGATTTAAACTGAAATGGAAATTTAACATGAATGAGTTACTGAAAAAAAAAAAAAAAGAAAGCTATGGAGATTTTAAATTTGCTTTTTCATTTCAATAAGTTAATGAAGAAATGTACCAATTTAAGTAAGCCATTACTCTTCTTAAAAATTCAAAAAAAAACTTGAAGCTTGAATATAACCGCAAACAGTAAATCAAATTGGCAGTTTTTACAGCATTCAGAATAGAAATTTGGTCTATATTTTACTATGAAATGTTTTACTCCAATGCAAACAGACTCCAGAAGTATATATCAACTTTCCCACAAAGATTACAACTATTTTTACTGTCAAAGAACTTCCAGAAATTTTCCAGTGGCAAAATGCTGCTTCTTACACTATTACCAGAGTCTTCACTTTTTTCTGTAGTTCAAGAAAGAATATATTGACAACATTAGTGTGCCAATATTGTATTCACAGGCTGGATTAATGTGCCTGGGGTTGAGAAGATGAGGGAAAACTGTTTTGTAAACCGAGACATATTTCTTTATAAATGAAATAGCAATCTAATCTAGTGGAAGCTGTCCTTGCCCATGACAGAGGGTTGGAACTAGATGATCTTTAAGGTTCCTTCCAACTCCAACCATTCTATGATTCTATGAAAGCTACACAGGGTAGTATCCTTTGCTTAAATACAGATGAAACAGGGTTGGAGGCTGTATGATATTCTTCATGCTAAAATGGTTTTGGCTACTTGGTGTAGCTATAACTGACAGACCTTCAAAGCAGTATGAAAGGAAGACAATAGTTATGACATAAGATCTCTCACTGTCTCATAACGTATGGGGATGCCTGTGCTGAGTTGCATGATGCATCCCCTTCCACATCGTTAGACCTGTAACCAGAGAACCATAGAGATTTGTGTCATTCTAGGTAGGAATATAAACAATTGAATGAAAGATGAATAGGTTAATACAGCTGGTTATCCCACATCCCTAAGGAAAAGCATAGGCAAATCTTATGCATGTCAAAGCTTAAGAACCAATTATTAAATCCTTCTCTGATTTGCACATTCAGGAAGAACATCAATAATAATTTTCCACTATCATTTCCAGATGTATTTTTGTTCCTAGATATAAAATGAGCAGTTTGGAGCTGGGGCTTGTCAGATACCATCAGGTGTACTCAACCTCCTGCACAGCTCCCCAAGTTAACCAGGCGAAGGTGAAAACAGGCAGGAAGATGCTGCCACCCATTCTTATCATTGCAATAAGTATCGTAGCTCTCGAAGTTGTCATTGGAGTTGCTGGAAATGGATTTATTACAGCTATTAATATCATTAACTGGATCAAAAGCAAAAAAATCTCTTCTGCCGATATGATCTTGATCTTTCTGAGCACATCAAGATTTGTCTTGCAGATGACCATACTGATGCACATTCATAGTCTCTACTTTGCGGATGAGTTTAAGTTGGCTGCTGTGTACAAAGCTTTTGGTGCTGTATGGATGTTTGTAAACCATGCCAGTTTGTGGTTCAGTACCTGGCTCTATATACTCTACTGTGTAAAACTAATCAACGTCACCCAGCGGGTGTTGCTGCAGATCAAGCTCAGAATCACTGGGATGGTCCCATGGCTGCTTCTAGGATCGCTGGTGATCTCTTCCATGACTTCTCTTCCTTTGCTATGGATTACACCCAGCGCTTACCTTTGCAGGTCAACGGGGAACTGCAGAGAAAATAACACAGCACATATCACTGACTGGGACAGTTCACATCTCTACCTGCTGCTGCTTTATTTTGTAGGTTGTTTTTTCCCTCTAGTACTGTCTTTGGTAACCTCAGCCTTATTAATTACTTCTCTGTGGAGACACACAAAGAAGATGAAGTATTATGTAGATACTTTCAGAGATCCTTTGATAGATGTTCACCTAACTGCCATCAAATCCATTATTTCTTTCCTGATCCTGTACCTTTCCAGTTTTGTAGCTCAAATCCTGTTGATACTGTCGACTTCTCAAAGTAAAGATATTGTGAAAGTTGCTTTATCCTTAGTTGCCGCTGGGGCATATCCTTCCATACACTCTATTATCCTGATCATAGTCAATTCAAAACTGAAACTGGCATTCAGGATTCTTTGCCAACATTTTAAGTGCCATTTGGAAGATGACTCTGTGTCTCATATTATAGCTTGAGAGAAACACTCTCCAGTAACAGATCTGGAATCAAGATTTTTAAGCATATATTGTTTCACTGTCTTTTATCCTAGTCAGTAACTTTCATCTTTCATAGATTTCTGTGATTAGAATTTCTTAACATTTCAGAACATCTGAAATAACATGTGTTTTTGACTTTTTTACCTCCACTACTCTTGCTGCCTAAATATTATTTAGTAAAAAGTGGGAATAAAAGTGCGCTGAAAGGAAACAATGACCTTAAATAATAAATAAAGTATAGGATGCTTTGTGATTTTAGATTCTCCATTTAAGACTGACAGTTTTATGATACGTTTGAATTGAAGAAAATGGGACTAAAACAGAGACAAAATTTACAGAGCTCAGAAATATCAGTTCTGTGCTAAAGGGCCTGAGAAGCTTAACTTTGTATAAAACACGTTGTACAAGCCATAACTGGTGTGACAGACAAACAGAATATGCTTCTAAATATAAAAAACCTAGCTAAAATCTAGCTTGTGGGAAAATTAAGATATGGAAACAAACAACCAATTCATGTAATCAAATTATATTCTGAATCAGGTTTATTTGTGTTAGGATTCCAGTACCTATATAGCAACTTAATGGTTAAATACCTCTTTAAAACAGATCTTTTTGTTCAAAACAGACTTCATGCTTGTTCATTGTGATTTCTTTAAAGTGGTTAACTAATGTGGTGATTACAATGTAAACAGATGTAGGTACCTTGATCTACCTGTCCACTGTAGAAAATCTCCTTCTTGTTGAGTTGACTATTCTGATCACAGATTTACCATTTTACAAGACTTGCTGTTGCTTTCAGCAGTTGTAAGTTGTTTCCAAGGTTGTTCTCTTTGAATATTTTATGGTACTATGAAGTTTCACACACAGTTGATTAAATATGTTGCTCAACAAATCCTGCCGTGTTTTATCAAATAGTGTGGTAGATGATTTTACTCTGAAATTCTCAGCTCAGCTTGAGTGTCTTTATGCTGTATATACTCTCTTTAGGCATTTAGATAATCATGGAATCATAGAACGGTTAGAGTTGGAAGGGACCTTAAAGATCATCAAGTTCCAACCCTCCTGCCATGGAAGGGACACTTCTCTGTGTTATGCAAAACATAATGTTAGATTATAAATTGCCGTGGTGAGAGTTTCAGTGCCATCTATAAAATTAATGAAGAGGGTGATTCAGTTAGTCTTGGAGTCTCTCGGTTCTGGTGTTTGAAACATTGGAGTAATACCTTTATAAAATGCTTGGAAATCACTATTTAATAATATTAGATAAAGGGTGAATATAATATTTTTAAAGGATGCTTTTTTACAATGAATATATGTTAATAAATGAATGCACTGTTAATATGAAGTGATATTATTAGCGTGTGTAAACACTGGGGTCAAACTGCAGAGGAGGAAAGGAGGATAATAAAACTTATAAAGGCAACGTTTGAAGGTTCAGTACAATGAATTGTGAAACTAAGACCACCATAATGCCCAGTGCTGTGTCTGCTGCATCAGGAGAAACCCCAAAGTCCCTTGAGAGCCCTATCTGCATAGTTCTGCAGGGAGGAAAATGGGAACTGCCATGTTCACACCACAGCAGCATCCTGCTCTGCAGCTGCCTGCCCTGGTAACATGGACCAAGATTAGAAGAGTCATGCACTGATAGCTCTTTTGGCCCTTTTTCCAGCTGAAAACATCGTGAAAAGAAAACTTTCTGAAAGAAATGAGGGGTTCTTTGGTGTCGGTCGGTAGTTTTGATTTCTTTTTGGGAGGTAGTGGTGGTGATGCTCTCTGTTTTTTTTAACCTTGATTAGGAAGCTCTGGTAAAATTTATTTTTCCGATGATCATATTTATCTTTACGTATCTCCAAACCCATTTCTGATGGCAGTCTGCAGGAAAGAGATCAGAGCCGAGTATGAACATAACTACCCATGCTCAGCTTTTTCACTGCTTCCTCACCTTTTGGGAGGAGGAGATTTGAGGCAGGAGCAAAGATTAACAAAATATCCTTCAGGCACAGGAGGACAAAGCTCAAGCACTCCATGTCTTTATAGTGTATCAATGAAAGTTTTGTTATGCACAGCATAGAGAGAGATAGATGGGTACATAAATTAGAATTTTAAATGGCTGAATTGGTTAATAAAATATTAGTTTTGTCCTTTTCCTTTCCATCCTCCCCCCAAGCTTCAATTTATTTTCATGTCTTCTTCCACAATAGATACAATTTCTCATTTATTTTCTGATCTTGCCCTGCTCTTTGGATTTCGGCCTTTCTCTTTCTCTTCCTAAAATCTTTATCTGTATTCTCTGCGGACGTAGCCTTTTTCTAATACATGTCAACAAGCTTTCCAAGAAGTGTTTATATGGTGATTGAAAATAATTTTGTTCATCAGTACATTTGCCCTGAAACTTTGCAAGTTACAGTAAATGTGGACACCACGAATGAGAAAACACTGCAGTTCCTATAAGGCCAGTAGCTATGGCAGCAACAAGATGATGAAGGATGATGAAGATGATTAGTGCAGTTGTTCATATAGACTACAAGCCTTCTCCAGCTTCTTAATTTTTCAGTGCCATGGTGCTTGTTTTTCTAGGTGAGAATTCATCATAATTCTTTTTCCAGGAAAAGCGGTATTCTATTATGCAGAAATCAAGGGACTTCTAATTGCAATCTCAGTAGTATCTTCACGAAGCTGGCAAATGTCTCCCTACCATCCTTTCAGGGTGTAAGTCAGAAAGATACCACAGACATTCTGGATTTCAGCTGCTGGTCAGCTTTGTCATGTCTTTTCTTTTGCCTAGGTTAATGTTGTGGAGTCTTCTTCTCTAGAGGTATTCAAAACCCATCTGGATGTATTCCTGTGCAACCTGCTCTAGGTAGACCTGCTTTTACAGGGGGAGTTGGACTAGATGATGGCCAAAGGTGCCTTTCAAACCCTACTATTCTGTTGTTCTGTGATTAGTCACGGGCTGTACTTGACCAAATCAGCAGATGGGCAGTGGATATGAACTCCCTTATCTCTAGTATTAATAACTTTCTTCTGCTAACCATGGAATCTTCTGTTTTCTTTCTAATATTTTGGTGTCCTCTGTGGTGCTAATTGCGTCTTTGCAGAGATACACAAGGCAGCACTGCTAGCTCCAGGGATCCCGGAACAGATGTTCTCATAAATGCCACTAAAGACCTGCTTGTCTCTGCTGCCAGTTTTCTATCAGTGATCATGAAGCCTTTGACCTTCTTTGCATCTGACAGAAACATGGTGCTAATTTATTCTGATTTATTTTGGTTAATCTCAAAAGTAAAATAAGTGTCAATGAAGATGCTGCTTATTTTCTCGAAACATGACCTCCCACCTTCCTGCAAGGTCTGGAGCAATGTTCTATCTTCTTTTGGAAGAGTTATAATAGGATTATAACCTAGGATTACTTTTATCTCTATTTATTTATTGTCTACCCTATCTTAATGCTTAGCCTCCATTTCATTAATATCACAAGGACAGTTTCTTCAATGTTACGAAATACTTCTCAAAGCTAATCCCTCTTCCCTCAATATTTCTTATCCTGTTTGTTTCTTGTTTGAGGACATCTGTATGGGAGGTCATTGGAGCTTAGTTAGATGTATAAATAATGCTATTCACAGATCTGTCAGACAAGACTTTCATAGAAACATGGGTCTTAATGATTATTAAAAACAAAACAAAACAAAACACAAAAATACAGAAAAAAAAGAAAAAAGTTAGGTTTCTGAATGAATGTGCAACTGGTGTTGACTATTGTGAATATTAAAAAAATAAATAAATGAATTGCATAATATTATCCCTTGTAGCTGAAGGTTTCATTGTTTTCAAATTGCCATTTCTCCTTCCCAATACTTACACTTTTGCAACGACTCAAAATAACTTTACATTGGCTGAAGTAATCATAAAGAATATCAATTGCTGGTCGAAATGCGATGGAAAAGAGCATAGGCTCTCTTAAAACCAGAGTTCCTGACACTCATAAGCATTTCAGATGTCGGAGGGCTTTTTCTCATTCCTAAAATTTTGCTTGTCTCCACTTTGAGAGGCCACATCCCTTCTCAAGTGTTCAACCTCTCTGTATATGAAAGGACAGGGATGAGATTTCACCTCCAGCGAACAGAGCAGTTGTATGAATGGTGACTACAATTTGTGTGGGCTTTTCAGAAGGGAGAGAACCGAAGACAAGTCACACAGATCCACACCACCTACTTTGGCTGGACTCTTTTCATGCTGCAGGTAAATGACCTGGGGCAATGATGCACCCTCCCAAAAGCAGATATTGCTGAATTGGGATCCACGCACCAAAAGCTTCACTGCAGATCAAACTTTTTGCTATCACAGGAAAAGTGAGAGCAGAATGCTAAACAGGAATAATGACTTGATATCATCATCCCTCAGTTGCCTGTAGGGGAGGAGAGATGAAATTAAACCCTTTCTGGCCTTTAGGCACTCAAATGTGATATTGTGATGAGATTAAGATGGATGAGCGAATTCATAAATTAAAAAATGGATTGGTAGATGATTAGACTATTTTTTTTTATCCTCTTCCACCCTTCTCCCTCCCCTCCTCCTAGTGTAATATTTCCATTTAATTTTTTCCCTAGCTTTCTATCTTCTTTTATTTTTCCCTCTTTTTTAGATTCTCTCTTTTTTCCTTTCTAGGAAAAAAAAAAATCTTTAATTCTTCATTTATTACCCCTTTTTGTTACCACCTCCTCTAAAAATCTTGGCTAGGTTTGCTGTTGTTGTTGCTGTTATTGCAAATGCATATTAATGATATCAAGCTGGGTTTGTTCCCATATTTACTCTATTCTAATAAATATACATTACAAGATAACTTGTTGATTTTGGCAGGTTTATATTTATTTCTTTAATGACAACATTGCAAAAAAAATTTCCTCCCTTTCCTTGTGAAGGTGTTTAAAAAAATAGTTAAAAAAGACCACATGCTGAGACCTTGAGATATTTGAAGTTTCCCCTTCAAATCCCCCTTTAGTCAGTTCTGCTTTGTTGTCCTTTCCCTGTCACTTGCTTTCTCTTACCCCACAGGCCGATCCATTTTTCTTTTACAGACTGTTGCCTTTCCACCTTATTTTTTTTTTCTAATTTTTCACTGACTCCTTTAGCTTCTTCTTAAATTCTCTTTTCTTTCACCTTCTTCCCTTTGTTTTTAATCCTTACCTGTTAGTCCCTCAAACATTCTTGTTTGTTTCTCTTTACACTGTTTGTTTCTCTTCTAGGGAAGAGATGACAATCCAAATATTTTCATTACTTAGGATTAAGATAAGAAATTAAAAGAGAAAACAAAATGTAGCTGCACATACACAAACAGCAATGTGGAAAATTACTCAAACACTGTGTGTTTAAGATGTACATTTAAGATGATTTGAAATGATTTGAAATACTGACAAACACCATTAAAAAAAGACTTGCTCGTCCTCTTAAAGAAGTCAACAGTAGTTTATCTTCTATAACTAACTCTCATCCTCAGAATATTAGGGAATTAGCTTTGTTTTCTGAGCAACTTTTGAATTCTCCCAAGAAAGGTGTTTTAACAAGAATTGTGGTTACATATTTGCTGACCTCAGTTGATAAATCATAAGAAATACATTATGAACTTCTATATACGTGTTCAACCAAGACAGATTCAGCCCCCTAGCAAGCTGTACAGATATAATTTGAATGTTAATGGACAAAGAAATTGTGTTTCTGCTGCTTGGGATATCCAGGGCATTCTCTATTGGACATCTAGAGAAACATACCTGTCCTTGTTGAATAATTAGGTACCTATCTCGCAGCAAAATTCAGTAAGAATGGAGAAAAGATGTAGTTTAAAAAATGTCTTTGTCATTCTTAAGTCATGTTGGGACAACAGCTGTAACCAGTCTCCTTTTTTATTCTTTTTCATAACTACATGAACTTGTATATTTTTCTTGTGCCATGGCTCTCCTCAAGCGAGAAGAATAGAAAGAAATTTTCCCAAAAGTATCCCCTGCAAGATATTATGCTGACATATATCTCTTGGCTCAAATTCCCTGAAGCTGTGAAGAGCTAACATCTTAAGTCCCCTGCCTGCTGGTACTTAGTACAGCTGGTCTGAGATTATTCCAAAAGTCAGCTCTAAAGCACATTCTCTCAAAAGAGAGTTCAGCTTCCTGAAAGTGAATAAAAGCTCAGAAATTCTTCAAAACTTCTCCTTTGTTCCAGTTCCTTGGCCTACTGCATCTCATTGACATGGAGGTGACTTGATTTGCTTTCCAGAGTCAGTGGGAAATAGTTAAAATTTCAAGCTGATCCTTTGGAAGCTCTCAGAAATACCTTGCTGTACTTGCTGACTGTAGAAAAAGCATTGCTAGACCAGAGGGACAAGACACTTAACAGTCTTATGTTCACCTTCTATTTGAGTATCTTCACCTATGTGAACATCTCTAACTGCAAACTGTTGTTCTGAACAAGACTGAGAACCCTTGGATGACTCCCAGATTACCTCTGGGAGCATATCAGGTCCCGTCTGTCATTTCTTCTCATTATTCTTTAGCTTAATTTAGCTTTTGCTTTTTTTACATCAGTAATAAATCACCTCACAGACTTCAGGGTGGAAGATGCTGAGGTTTCTCAGTTCTCCATATCATTCTGCTGAACACCACTGGGATGTTCTTATTCTTCATCATTACACGTTAATGCCATTTACTCAGTTAATTATCTCTGTCCTCAAACTTACCAGAAGGAGAGAGAACTTCCAATTCAAAAAAATTCCAAAAGAAAAAAGCAATTCCAGACATATGCATGTAAATACCATCCAAGTTCTGGCCTTTTCCCTTTCCTTGTGTGTTCCTAGTTTTCTATTTTAGATGGCACCGTTCTTATTTAACTGTAGCAGGTTTTTTTTGAATACTCTATACTCAACTTGTAACAAATGTAAAATGAATCATTGCTTCAGAGTGTAGCATACCTTCCTTTAAGTGCAGTCACACATGTCCAGTGTCTTCCTCACTTTGAGGGGTGAATACGAAGAAGAATAAGACACAAATTAGGGCAAATAAATAGTAGGAGAGTCTCTGGTGCTGACCTTGTTCTCATAAACCCATACTTTAATGAAAAAGTTAGTGACACAAAATACAAATAGTTTAAAATTAGTGAATACGCAGTATAGTTTCCTTACCTATTTCTGTGACATTAACTAAATATAATTCTATATTTTAATTTGGTAATTAAGTCCACTGTATTCTTTAAGCTTCCAGCTGAGCAGGCTGAAAGCTCTCGAGCTTTTGGGAGTAAAATTGTTAAATTTTATATCGGAATATTAGGAGTCAAATGGGTCACTCAAGGTACTCTTTCCCCTCAGAAGATTTTTTGGTATTATAGTTCATTATTTAAAAGGTGACAGCCAAAGTAGTATAGTTATCTATAAATTAATTTTCGTGATTTCTTTAGAAAACCACTGTTTGCATTGAACTTATGCAGTTGTGACCATATACCCTTGCTGTCATGTGGCTTGATAACTGTTTGCTTGTGAACAGCCCATGAACTACCTTTTGTACTTAAGCTTCTTACGATGTGTATTCATGTGCAGTTTCAAACATTGTACAGTCATAGATCTGGTTGAACAGTCTTTGTCCAGATACATTATTCAACAAACATTGCTATGGAATAACTTCTTTCTAGACAGAATTTAAAAGGAATTAAACTAGATCTGATCCTAACAAGGTTTAGTAGGTTCTGTGACAAAGCAAAGTAAATAAGGCAAGAGAGACTCATACCTTGAGTCGACCTTAGTTTAGATCTTTTATCTGTGGGAGTTCTTATAATTCATTAACCATCTCTGTGCTTCATTGTGCTGCAGTAATAAAAAGTATTTATCCACTGCTCTGAAGTTGTTCACAAGCAGTGCATAGAATTTGTGGTAGAGATGTAGCATACTTTATTGCTTATTTTTATTTTGTTCACCTATATTTCATAGAAGCAGATTTATTGTTAAATAAGAGTGTGCTTCAGCCCATGTCTGGAATGAAGTGGTGTTGCTATATAAACAATTCATTATCTTGCCTTTCAATAAAGTCCCCAAAGAGCATTGAGAGGGAATCTTCTTTTGAGTACTTTCTATGTATTTCAGGCAGCTTAGAAACATCCCACAAATAAATAAACCCTCTGCTCTTAAGCTATATATCTCAGCCTGGATGTGCTGTATATTTTCACATGCCTTCATTTGATGGAGACATGCACAAGGAAACTCAGACTGTAAAATAAAAATGAGAAAAGCTTGTGATGTTTCCCTTCAATCACCCTTTTTCCATCTGTGAAATTTAATTTTAAATGTCCAAAAACTGACATGAGAACATGGTAAACAGATGGAATGATGGTCCCTAAGAGTGGTGGTGGTAAATTCCTGTCCCCTATTGTTCTCTGATGACTTCTGTTGTGCTCTGAAGATGTCTGACTTCATGTGGAATTAGTTTGGGGTAGAAGGACCAGGAGAGGAAAGGTTCAAAAAGGAGGCTGATAGACTAAACAGCAGGAACTTCTCACTAGAACATTTCCCTAGAAGACCAAAAAGACTGAAGTAACTCAGACTATGAATCTTATCAAAAAGAAAGTGAAAAGCAACGCCCGCATAGAGAAAAGTTCTCTGTTGGGAAAAGGTTTTTTAAACTAGCAGAGAGAAGTGCAGTAAGACATAGTACCTGGGAGGCGAAGAAAGACAAAATTAGACTAGGAATAAGGTCCTTATTTTATCTGCAACTAACCCCCCTGGAGTAAAGTACATTAAGTTATGATGGATTAACTACCATCTGAGGGCTTTTAATCTATGTTGTAACTCAACATGAGGTTGTATTTTTGATACAAGTATTCTTTAGCGAAATCGCGCTGCAAGTGATATGCAGAGGAACAGACTAATTTGTCATCATAGCCACATACACTGATGGAAATTCCACTCACCATTCCACCTCTAAATCTCTGAAGGAATAAGTTCTTGTTCCCCAGACCCAAACTCAACATGCACAGTGGGATCCCACGTGGTCACTAGATCAGTAATGCACACAGCCAATTTCTTTCCTGATGATCAATATCAATTCCTCTTGTCCTCTGTGGTATTTTTTTTTTATTTTTTGTTTCTAGTCAGTGGAGTTGCGGGTAGTTTTACAAGAAGGTGGTTATACAGGGTGAGAAAGTGACTGTGATACAAGTGAATTTGTGGGAGATTAGAGGTACAAGGTCACAGCAATATCCTTTCTTTTCATCTGAATACCCTTATTATTTTTTGGGATTCAGCGATGTTGGAAAAAAAACTGAATTATATTTTCAGCTGATCCACAAAACTTATTTGTTATTATAACTGAAAAAGAAGTTGAGAAGCTATAGAGTTTAAGTCAGGTAAGACAGGGCAAAATTTTCCTTGAGCTTGCCAAGAAATGTAGGTGTACTGTACAGCCTTGAAGAAAAACGCTATACTAGGGATACACAAAATCTGCTGAGGCTTAGTAGTGTAGGGTAAATGACAATCTTCCACGTTGCTGCTACTGTGTAATTAGTTTTAATAATAGTTCCTAAAGTGGACTATGACGAAGTCTCTCCTTTGTTATTTTGTGTGAATATAAAAATCATGAGAGAATTTTGGGAAGCAGAAGATCATTAGAAAACTGGGAGCACTAATGGGGCAGGCTAAAAACTGAGTGGGAAAATAGGGGTTTTAAGTGAAAGGCTGAGTATTGTGAAAACAAAATTTAAACAAACCAGAGATGAATGTACCTAAGTGACAGCCCACTGGGGACGTCCTAAATGTCTGTTTGTCTCTTAGGCCAAAACAAAAAAAAATAGTTAAAAATTCCAAGAATCTTCAAATTAAAATTCTATGTTCTAGCAGAATTTTATTTTATTTTATTTTACCCCTCATTAAATGTGACTATCATATATTCAAATACAGGAGGGGAAAGAAATATGTGGTAAGCAAAATCTCTGACCAAACCCAGTTCTGTTAATGATTTAGATTTCCTATTGCCTCGTACACCTGTTGAGTTTGTAGATAACAGCTTTGCTTTTCATGTTGCACCGATAAGCCAGGTCACTGAGGTTCAAAGAGGCTGAAATCTCCAGCACAAACTCACATCATTGCTGAGGGTCAGATTCACTCAGCAAGCTGGAGTTTGCAGTCTCCTAGATTCAAGCTTAATCCGTTAAATTACAACTGCTCTCCCTGTACAACAGGCAAAATACTACTACTTAGCTTCAGAAGCTACTTAAATCAGTTTACTATTTCATAACACTGTTCTTTTTTTTGCCCAGTTCTCCGAGGAGGAAATGCAAAGAAGCATCTTTATTGTTAAGAGCTTATTGCAAAATCCATTCTTTATCTGCATTTTGTCTGCTTTTAGTTCAGTGAACACAGATCAAGACAAATACGTTAACAGTCAGGTTATGTCTTAAAAAATTCAAGCTTTTTAAACAGCATCTCAGGCAGAGTCTCATCATATTTTGTTTCCTTGTGGATATAGCTAGGGATTTGGGCATTGAATGTAACATCCAGAGCATTCACTCCTTTTCCTTTTTATCCCCCAAGTTAAATCCTACATTCCCCATCTTTAAGAGCCAAATGTAAATAATACCTGTGTGGAGAAACCCTGCTCTCCAAGGATTAAATATATGCTTTCTGTACCATTCAAGTGATTTAAGGTTTTCAGTTCTGCCCATGGTGGATGTTGGTGCCAGGGTTAGCGGTTGTGTCTTTGGTTTGAAACTGAAGCAGATACTTCTCGAAAGAGGAAAGATGACTGTGTGGTTAAGGCGTTGAATTTTAGTGTGTCTTTGTCACAGATTTCTCGTATTTCAGTGGGCTGTGTACAATCCTTTTTTATGGTTATCTATATGCAAATTCCCATCCGGTGATATCTTGGCAGTAGAAAAACATAAATCTTTTTTTGCTGACATCTTTTATGCCTGTAAAAAGGGACTATAGTATTTCTCTACCTTTGAATGGAGTCTTCAGGGTAGGGTCAGATACTACAGAGACAGAAAACATCTACTCCCCGGTTTCTTGATCTCTGATTAACATTTTCTAGCTTTGCCCAAGCACACCAAACCAATGCGTAATTTGTTTGGAAAATGAACCTGAAGCACAATGTGGTGTGATTATGCCCTCAGTACCCACACCTCTACAGCAGCACTAGGTACAAGTTTTCCAAAGTGGAAAGAACAAAAAAAAAAAGGTTTCTGGTGGGTAAAGTAAAAAAAATATTTCTGTTCTTTATGTATGAACAATCACATATGGAGTTGTAAGATTCTCTCTTTTTCCCTTGTTTGGATGTGTACCAGATAGATAGCTTCCCCCCC
>VXBW01007718.1:20584-36048 GCA_013400375.1 Thinocorus orbignyianus
CCCCCCCCCCCCCCCCCTTGCTATACTTGTCATGTGACTTACATCTATATTTAACACGGTTCCTTTTCCACTTTTTGTACAATGTGACCTGTATCTCTGTGAGCAACACTGTTAACAAGGTCATTTACTACTTACCACATTCAACAAACAGAAAAATAGTTTGATAGAATTCCTGAGATTGGGGAAGGAAGTGTTCTTTTTGCCAGAAACTTTAGAGAAGCCAAGAAAATACATTGTGGGGCTGGCACTAAAACTCCCATATTTTTCTTTATTAGATGGTTTTACTTTTACATTTCTGAGCATAACACACAAGCTCAACTAGTGTCAACTATATTCTGTGCAAACAACTCCGTTACTGGAGCTGTGTAGCTAACAATCTGTCAATAATCTTTAGCCAAACTATATGCCAAAACACGACAAGCATCACACTGAATCAGAAATTAAACATACAGACAAATCCTTGTGTCCAGCCTCAGAGCCAAAAGTATTCAGTGAATACTCTAATATATAATTAAATTACTAAGTAATCTAATAAAATAATTAATAAAGTAGTATTGTCAACATCCAAAGAGATGCCCCTCATTAAGAAATTTTCACACTTGTAAGTGAAAAACTTTCATAACTGCAAAGTGTTTGATTGAGAGACATGGTGGATGAAGAAATGTGTTGATATCATTGATGACTGTTTATTAATTGATTAAATAAAATAGCATGGCATTCTTAAAATAAATGTGTATGCACTCAGAGGCAAATTAGAAAGCTGAATGTGCTTTGAGATAGGTCACTTACCATG
The DNA here is from genome assembly GCA_013400375.1 of Thinocorus orbignyianus. NCBI lineage: Eukaryota > Metazoa > Chordata > Aves > Ciconiiformes > Thinocoridae > Thinocorus > Thinocorus orbignyianus. The sequence goes on from VXBW01007718.1 coordinate 21,378, forward strand.
CAAAGGAAAGAAATTTTATTCTTCCCAGAACAGGTTAATTTTCCAGTCAGCCTGTCCCTAACTCTAGGTTTCAATACCTGCATGTTAAGAGTACATCAGATTTTGTTTCTCTGGAGAGAGAAGAAGATACTCAGGGCACCTGAGTACCATTGCTGGCTATTTTCCTGCCCTTGCCACAGATGAATTTTGAGGAAGGACTTTAAGGGATTGCAGATGACTTAACTCATAGGTCAAGTTGGTGAAAGCATCTTTAAAGGTCAGTTCAGGATAGGTAAGTGCTTCAGTTGCTCACAGAACAATACAGGAAATCTGTCATTAGTACACACTGAAAATCAGACCCTCTGGATTAAAGTCAGTCTGCCCCTTAAAAAAATACCTGCAGGAAAACTTCTGTCATGCAGCTTCTTACCAGATCAGATATTCCCTGTTGTCTTTTGGCCAACACAAAAGTGTCAAAAGTCCTGTACCAGGTGCTAATTGAACAAAGGCAGTCAAGTGTGTTTTTCAGATCTAGAGCGAGCAGTGCTGCTGTGTGTGCTATGGCAGTGCCCAGATCTAGTATCCATCATTATGGATCTAGTGTCAAGCTCCCACAGACAACACAAACACAGAAATGTATTTACCTGTATAATTCTGTCCTTATTAAAAAAGACCCAACAAATCAAACAACCAGAAATGCAGGATAAGTGGCTACAGTTAACTTCTTTTTGTGCTGCAAGGCTGCCATGCATGTTCTGCTGAACAACATTTAATAGGTGGGGGTGATCTATTTTTAACAGTAGAGCAGAGCTGTTCATACTGACTGATTGTGCTGAAAAGGGAAGAGAAAGGTCACAGATGTCATTTTGTAGTGAAAAGATGCAGAAGCTTATTGTAGGAGATGTCTAGCATGTATTAGTTTTCTTATCCTGTTGTTATATAGTTTGCTAATTCAATATGAAAGCTACTTACATGATAATGCTCTGAAATTGCGTTATCAAACTGAGCCGCTATCATGGCAAGAAGAACAAAATAAAAAAGACATTTAAGTCTATTATAAGTCTGCCTTGACACAATTAAAATCCATACAGCTCATCCCTGAGGGTAGTCCAAAAGAGTCATACACACCTCATTGTTCATCATGGGTCATGTCAAGGTCTAAGATTTTTGTTGCACAGCGTTACTAAACAATGAAAATCAGGACTTTGAAGGCTTAGCCCCTGCTGCCCTAAATAAAATGGATATTTCTTCTTTCCACCCACTCCACAAAGTAGTGCTGGTGTAAACCATGTGCAGAACAGCTTTCACTGATACCTCTCAGGAATACATTCTCATAAAGCAGGACGGTCATGTTCAGTCTGCAAAACTCCTTGCTCAGATGTCTCTTTTTGTGCTCATTTGTCGGGAGGGGCCCGGGAAGACATGCGGCCGACTCAATATGAGTGATAAAGCAAGCTCCAACGTTTATTCGGATAGCTCAGATGTTTATACGCTTATTGTAAATTATGCCTACTTGTCACACACTAATTGGCTAGGCTTCTAAAGATTACATGTTCATACACCTCCTACTTGCAGTTTCTGCTTCAAGGTTCTCCAACATTCCAGAAGGACACTCTCCCTCTCTCCTTGTTTACCATTCTCGCAGGGTCTGTGTGACCTTGGCTCTTCTTCCTTGTCAGCGTAACTTGCAGTTCTCACTGAGGCCTACTGTGGCTAAAATCCTACTTATGCTAAACACTTAGGCTAACAAGAGGATTGCTTGTACAATGCTTCCGTGGATCCATGGCCCTGCTCCCGCAGCCATTCTGCAACACTCATTTATGTCTGTACTTACTCAAAAATAAAGTGAGGTTTGTGCTGCAGCCTAGCAAAATGCCAAGTCTATGTGCTTCATGATGTAAAGCTGTGTAGGGATCTCTAAGGATATAAAAACCCGCTGATATTCTTTCAGGATGGGTAAGTCTGCATAGGATGCGGTTTCATGTGTATTGTCTATTAAGGGTGGTATTTGGGGAAAGCTATTTCTCGAATGTCATTGTTCCAGAAAGAACTAGTCAGTTAACTCCAATAAAGAGGCTGGAACTGAGAGAACGCAACACGGACCTAGTAGCAAACCAAGGAGTTAAATTACTTGATAATGAAGTACATCATTTGTAACTGTAAGGAATGCTCTCACCCAACCAGTTGAAGGAAAAACTTTCAATGGGTCAGGCACTGTGGAGGGTACTGGCCTGTTAATGCAGCAAGAGGAAACACATGAATTAATCCCCCCACTTCAGCTTCCAGGAAAGCTTTTCTTCTACCCTATTTAGGTCGACAGTTTCTCCTTGTGGAGAGCCACATCTTTCAACTTGTTTCTCTCCACTACCGGGAGAGCAGTGGCTGATATCTATAATCAGGAAAGTCCTCCTTGGTCCTAAAATTACTATATCAGGAAAGTTCTTTGATTTGAGCTCAGTAGTTTCAAAATTTTCTTCCATCAAGACTTCTTTTAGGTTCTGATCTTTCTTATTTAATTTCATTCACTGGTTGCCAACCCACTGCCTCTTTTCCAACTGGATGGAGGTACACCCAGAAATCTCAACAGTATTGAGGGGAAGCCTGAGGAGGAAGCATAAGATTAAATCTGCTGAACCCCCTGATTTCTGGTGTTAACACCTATGAATTTGGAGTCTTTATGGGCAAAGTTTTCTAAGAGAAATTTTGGGTAGGATTCAGGCTCAGGTTAAGTTATGTACCTGACTTACGTGAGTTACAGGGATCTAGCTAACAATTGAAATGAACCTTAGAAAATAATTCTGTTCACCACAAATTGGCGCTTAGTGTCTGTTTAACTGAATATAGAGCATATTCTTATATTAATTGATTGCAAAAGGAACACTGAAACCTACCTCACATGTAAATACCTAAATATACCTTATTCAGGCTCTGAAACCTGCCTGCCAATAAACCCACTAATTTTCATTTGCTTCTAGTTTATTCTACCATTTCATCCTCCCTGGTAACTTCCATACATATTTCCCTAAGTCTTAAAAGTTAGGTAGATTTTAAAATTAAAATATTCTTTAAGTTATATTATAGAGGGAAGGGAAGGGAAGGGAAGGGAAGGGNGAAGGGAAGGGAGGGAAAGGGAAGGGAAGGGAAGGGATAAATAGTTGTATTTTTCTCCTTAGTCAATCAACATCAACTCAAAACCTTTCAGTAACATCATATATTCACATAGCAGTCTATGAAGTATGATATGATATATTTTCTTTGTTTTGTTTTGCTTTAAAACTGGCATATTTCATATGTGCAAGATGTAACAAATGTGGTCATAATTAGACCCAAAAAGCATGTGATTATGTTGAATTCAGTGTCATCATAGCAAAGCAAATCTTTTCTTAAAATTCAACACATGCGTACATTGAACTAAATACTGCTTCACCAAGGTTTATTTCCTTTCTAAAGTAAAATTTGGAGAAAGAAGTTAAATGCAGACTGCCATGACCACTGTATAAAACCTGCCTATTATGTTAAATTATTCAGGAAAATCAGTCTGTCAGGAGAATGGCTGAGTTTTTATCTGTGGGATACACTACTGCTACTGTAAAAGTTAGGTGTCTGACTTTGCCTGGGCAGTCACAAGATCTTTGTGGTGTAGGAGGCACAGGTCACACAGGAATATTCTTTTAATTATCAGGTATTCTGGGGGGCATGGTCTTAGGAACTGCATAAAAGCCCTATATATCTCTAAGACTAGAGCAGAAGCAGACATTATGGGCTGTAATTTCCTTCCTTCTTTTCTCTCGTGGCAGCTGTCAGGGGCTGTTAGTTTCCTCATTATGATGGTGAGTAAAACTTATTATGCTTCATTTGTCCAGGAGCAGCAATCGTAGTTGCTAGGGAAGGGTCAGGATGTTTTGTAGCTATGTTTTGTATCCAAATTCTTTTTAATCTTATCATTGTGACAAAAAAAAAAAAAAAAAAAAAGCTTATCTCAAAGCAACTGATAAAAGCCTTTCCCAGATATTTGCATATATCCTTCACGTACAAGAGGGTATGCACAAAACTAACCAAACCCTGCTGCATTGTGGCATAACTAGGAAAGGAATTCAGGCAGCACTGAAGAAAGCTGAAGGAAACCATTGGCTCTTCTTTTGATGTAATGATAGAACATCTTTAGCACTTATACAAAATCTGTACGTGCTGATGACATACATTCTTTCCTATGGTCAAGTAATGCTCTGGATTTACAGCCTGCAAGCTGCTATCATATAAAATATCTGCAGTATTACAAACAGTGCCTATCCTCTTAACACATTCCCTTTCCTCCCATCTCCTCCTCCTTCTTTCCTTGACCATTCTCTGCTCAGCTCTCCAGCCTGTCCAGGTGGCACAGCCCTCTGGAGTGTCAGCCAGCCCTCCCAGTTTGGTATCATCAGCGAATGCTGAGGATGCACTCTGTCCCCTCGTCCAGGTCATTGATGAATATATTGAACAAGGCAGACTGGACAGAGCATTGACCCTTGGGGGACACCACTGGTTACAGGTCTCTAACTTGATCCTGCTCTATTAATTACAATGCTCTGAGTTCTGTCACACAGCCAGCTCTCAATCCACCTCATTACCCCAATATCACACAATATTTTTATTGAATCAGAAACCACTGGCTTTTGTAGAACTTCTTTACTCTGGTCAAAACTATTTTTAGATAAAATAAAATATTAACAAATAAGACTGCAAGTTTGGAGTTTGCTTAAATTCATAAAAAAGACCAAAAAAAATTTTCATCTGATGTCCACAACCTTGGGGTTAGCCCTTTGTTTTCTAAGTGATAGTCACAGGCTTTCAGTGACAAGTGAGAATACAGTGATCTTCAGCTGCTCTCCTACAGCATCCTCCCCAGCCACCAATATATCCTGTATCCTGTAGCTATATCTACACTTATCTGTACTTACCTAGATTGGATTGCAGCCGCAGAGCCCATCTAGACTGAGTTATTCAGTTGGCTGCATCAGCAAGGTTAGATATAATACAATTTCATATGCACCTTTTTGATGCATGGATTCAAGGTGAATTCTCAGAGCAATTGTGCTACCATTTATCCCTTTTGAGATGAACCTACTACATATAGAGCTATCTAGAAATGCTCTTTGTTTGTTAGAAGTCTACATCTGACAGATTCTGACAGCCTGTCAGCCTCTTCTACACATCTCAGCTGGAACCTGCTTTACTTCTGTATTTTGTCATCAGCTGACTCATTATTTCTGAAATGTTAACACTGACTTCTAGCTGACTGACTTGAGAAGGAGATAATCAAGCTAAACTAATTAAAGGTGATAGTAAGGCCCACCTGTTATTATACAACATTTTTTATAGCTCAGTTTGAAAGGTTTTTATTGTGTAGATTTTCCATCAGATAGTCCAGATTGTATCAGAAGTATCTTATTATATCAGTAGTACAAAATATTGACAATAATACTAGCACAAATGGGATCATTAGAATGGAGATTTTATCACATAGTCATTATGTTATCATCCAGGAAGACCTGTTTTATTTTTCAATTGTTTGAGCAAAATCAGAGCATGGATTCTTGATGAATGAAGACATATGAATGTAAGGTTTCAAAACTGAAACCAAACAAACAAAACAAAAAAAACCAACAACAAAACCTGTCAGTTTAAGCTATGAAATTGTATTTCACACTTGTGTGCCTTCTCTGAGCTTTGATACTACATTTTGTGATCCTTTTATTTTATTTCCCCCCTCGCCTAATCTAGTGCCTACAATCAATCATACAATTTATGCAAAAGGAGTGTCAAATTCAGTCCTGTAAAAACCATGGTATTTTTGCATATGTTTAAAGAACAGGTGACTATGAATCTGTGGAGCATGGGGATCACTGGGACTGGGCAACACCTATCCAAAGGGTTTGGGAGTGCAGATTTAAACATAAGTGGTTACAAACCACCTGTGTTCCAAAGAGATGTCCAAGACTGTTTTTGTGTTTGAAGTTATCTTTTGAAGTTTGAAGTAAGATTACTTACTTGCTATAACCCACTTCCACAAAGGCTTAAAATACGACTCAAGAAAGAGTAAAATGTAGATTTAGTCCTGATAGTGCTGCAAATCTTTAACATTACAGAATATTGCTATCTAGTCATGTCCACTTATTCTTGTTAGAGGATAATTAAGTCTCATGTATTTTACTTCTCTAGAAATGTCTTTCATTTTTCCCTCTTGTCCTCTGTCATTTGTTGCAGTGATTTAGCAATGCAAAGGGGATTCAAACCACCTGGGCATTTATTAATGCTGGGTAAATAGAAGTTTGAGCTGTTTTTTTATGTATTTTCCAACCTTGTTTATCGTCATTATGCAAGCATTCTGGCAAAAATGTTTTAATTGGCAAGAAGATATGCAGAAAGCTCAAGCTCCGTAAATAACAATAGGAACAAGTTATCCTGGGAGAATTAACACTGAGAATTCTGCCCTGATCATACAGAACACTTAATACACTTATCTGTATAATACATTTTGTTGAATAATTGTGAAGTTCTGTACGTGGAACATGGTGTGACAGCATTCACAGTTCTCCGAAGAATGATTTGTGTGTCCAAGTTCTAGTCTATTTATTACACATGTATTAGTCTATGGAAAGATACTACCCGTCTCTGTAAACCGTACCCAGATTACATAATGTGATTTGAATTCTGTCTCTGAGAAATGAGAAATATTTGATATTTTTCTGTTGCCAGAAAGAAAATTTCTAGCATCAGAGAGGAGGTCTTTGGATTAGCTATCAAAATACATAATAAGAATGATTATTGTGACCATCAGATACTAAGGTAGTGTTGAAGTACGAGCATTCATACAAAAGGGTAAATTGTACAGAGTAAGTAAGCCTGAAAAATCCTAACTGACAATAAGTAAGTAAATAAATAATTTACTGCATCAAGTATCTGAGAGACTTTAAAAGATTCTGTCTCTATGACACAAACAATATAGAGTAATTTTACTCTGAAATGGAACCCTAACATCTATGAAAACTAGGCTGTGGGAATGTTTAAGTGACGCACTAACTTATTTATAAAAAAATTAGCTGCCAGAAGCAATACAGGAGTTATAAAATCACTTTTATGTGATTTCATGGGCCATTATGGCAAATACAATAAAACACTTTCATATCAAACTACTAAGTTTTATATTAGATATACCTTGCTACTCCCATACCTCAGCATCTCAGAATACCACACAGTACTATGTCACCGAACACCAGCTTGGTAAGAAAAAGTGATCTGAAAAATTTCCCTTAAAAAAATCAATATAAGTTACAGTCAGCATCGACTATAATAATCAGTTGTTATCATATATTTGCAAACAGCTTAAAGAGGTGATATCAGGGTTTATTCTGAGTTACTCGAGGTTAGGTCAGAAACAGAAAACCATAAATCTTGCTTACAAGCACATAATCAGTTAAGAGATTCAATGATCTGCAAGGTCCAAAAAGCCTGAAATCCTCAGGATCTGAGGCTGGATTTGGTTTAACTTTTAATAAAGATGAAGCAAATTTTGAAGACAAAGAGGGACAGCATGGCTCCGAATCCATTTATTTAAAGGCTTCATAGAAACTCTTTGTAGAAACCAGGACTTTTATTTTCCTTTTTCTTTTTTTTTTTTTTTTTTTTTTTTTTCTCCTTCTCTAAATTCTGCAGACCAGTAGGAGAATTTTGTTGTGACAGCTTATCCAGTCTCAGGAAATATAGCCTAATTTACTAATACATTGATATAGTTTCCTCATAAAGTACCAACCATCTACCCTTTAAATTTATAGCTGAAAAAAAACCACAAAACCTGGGAGAAAAGGAAGAAAAGAAAAGAAAAGAAAAGAAAAGAAAAGAAAAGAAAAGAAAAGAAAAGAAAAGNTGTTGGGGCAGGGAGAGAGAGAAGTTACTGTAGTGAAAGAAGTTACTGTAGTAAAATCCAGATTATTCTAAATCTGAATGAATCTGGAGACTGCCCAAAATGCAGAGGAATTAAAGATATGATTTTGACTCCAGTTTAATATTTTGCAGGGAAATTCATTCTGTAGTAATATGTGGTAATAGACATGTCAGCTGTCAGAGATAAATACACAGAAAAGAAAGAATCTCAGCTAGACCCACAGTTCTTGCAAATTAACCTTTTATGAAAGCACATCATTAACTTCTTTGGTCAAAGACCATTAATCAATGCTGAATTACTTTTGGTAAAGCTTGGCATCTGCATACTTGTAATCCTCAAACTGGTCTTTATGAACCATCATTTATTCCAGAGGCAACACAACATAACATAGATATTTGGCTTCCACGTTACTTTTACATTGAAGTGTTATCATTAAATACAAAATGAATCACTATCATTTGAGAGGGTAGTTTATCAACAGTGTTACTTATTTCTCATAAGTATTTTTCAACTCACATTATTTACTAAGGAAATAATGTAGAAGTCATGCTATATGTTTGTACGGAAACACTAATAATCTGTTAGGTTTTCAGAAAAGAGCTGATTTGTTCTGTGGTAACATTCATTAATGCTGCAGTTCCAAAGCCTTGAGAGTCAAAGGTTCTGATTCAAGAGAATTGAGAACACTACACCTCTAGGACCCTGTTTTCTGTAATTAGATGCTTACCCAAATGAACTGGTCATTCAAAGATCTCCATAATATGATTCCTTTTCACTATTGTTGATCATGAAAGTGTGTAATCGTGCTTTCATTTGAAATACCAGCACAGGTGCCTGAGTTTACATGTGACAAACCCCGCAAATGTGGGAAGATATAAATAATTGTTTATCTTAGGATAACTAAATCTCTATTTGAAATTACAACAGCTGAAGATTAATCTTGAGAATTTGGGAAGCAATGGAATGCTGCTATATGCACCCAAGAAAGTTTCACTTTCTTTTCAAAGTTTAGAATATTTCCTTTACCTCTCATCTATTTGTTTGGGGTTTATTTATTTTATTATTATGTTTAATGATTTGGAAGAACAATAAGAGTAGTTTTGGCTTTTTCAAGTCCTAAAGGAAACCTTTAAATGTAAAACCTCTCTGTATGAACCTCATGGAATCACAGAATTGTCAGTCAGAAGGGACCTCTAGAGATCTTGTCCAACTGCCCTCCTTAAGCAGGATTGCCCAGAGCACATTACTCAGGACTGCATCCAGGCAGGTCTTGAAGGTCTCCAGAGAAGGGGACTCCACTACCCCCTGAGCAGCCTGTTTCAATGCTCTGTCACCCTTACAGTAAAGGACTTTTTTCTCATCTTTGAATAGAACTTCCTGTGTTCCAGCTTGTGCCCCTTGCCCCTTGTCCTGCCACTGTGGAGTTTCAAACATTGAGGTCTAGTGTCATTGTTACAAGTGTCGTTATGTTGACCTAGTGCTACCACACTTTTAAGTCTGGATTCTCAGAACTAGCAAAATGTGGTGAAGTCAGTTTTCCTATGTTGTACTTCTCCATTAATTCATACTGTGTTTGGTTATTATCTTCTGAGCACTTAGGTACATAATGATGCAGAACTAGAATTCTCCTTGTTTATGAAGTCACTGCCATGCTATCCAGTGGCGGGCCAAATTACAGATCTATTGTGTCCTCTCACATTCCCAGGTGAGAGTCCCTATAGGTCAAGAAGACCTTAGTTGAGACCTCATTCACCTTTCTTACTTCTGATGAGTTAGGTGTTTTCAAATACTGATCTGTATGCATTGATGACTAGCAGGAGATAATAAATTTGATTAATTCTTTGCACATAGATCATTGAGTAGTGAGTGAAGACAAATAATTTTACTCATGAATCCTTCTGTCAAAGTAGGGCATCAGAGCTGGGATTGGCTGGGGCAACCTTCAAACCATCAGCATTCCCAAGAAAGGCATTGCTTTTCCATTATGAATTTCCCTTGGCTGCTGACATCTAATGAATACTTTGATATATTCCCTGAAAGGAGTTATTAGAATCCAAGTTGCAGAAGGATAAGATGGCTTGTCATGTGTCTATTTCTATGAGGTTTTTAGACCCAGGTCCCCAGTGAAGCAAAGAGAACATGTTCTCCTTTCTAACACTGTCAACCTTCACTATCACAAGCACCCAAAATTAATAATTATTTAGCTGCTGAACAATTATGACAGATGATTAATTGATCACAAGGAGATAGTTCTCATGGTGCTATTAATCAGTATGTCATCAAGAAGAAAGAGAAAGTAAGCAATCTATATCTGTTACAAATCATGTAAGGGACACATTACTCAGTGAGCATGAAAAGGTCATTGTGCAGCTGAAAGCAGGATGAGCAGATTTAGCCAGATTGATGTGAGAGTGTTATTTTGAGTATTTATTATCAGGGAAAAAAAATACCATTCTGTCTGTACAAACACTGTAAATAACTGGTCTAGCAAAACAAAACGTTAAGAAAAGAGCAGGTCGCTGAGCTGTCAACAATGCTTTAATATGCTGTTGTTCAAAGATTACCAGATGTGTTATGGGGTAAAGGAAGATGCTTCCTTCTCCCACACATTTGTGGGTTTTTGCTAGAAGAATATTTTGCAGCTGTAGGCTCTAGACAAGTTTCTGTCACCTTCTTTCCTGGTGATTACTATGTCACTCATTAAACACTGCTTATTACTGTCTGCTGTATAAATAAGTCTGTTCAGTAAAGTAGGATTAGGAGGAGGAGTAGGCTAAAAAGGAGAGAGTAGAAACGGATATGTAGGCTGCATGGGGTGCTGAAGTGTTATGCCCATGGGAGAAAACATAGATGGCATTGACTGTAGGAGAACTAGCACAGCTTCCTCTCCTTATTCTTTCGAGCTTCTGCATACGTACTTTGTGCACAGCAACTTTGAGGTTTGTCCACAGAGTTCACTGCAGGCAGATGTGATCTCCTTCTGCATGTATTTCAAGATAACTAGAACCTGTTGTGTTCTTGCGTGGCAATTAACAGTAACCTTGAACCAGGATCTTATAAATATAAAGAATCTTTAAAAACACTACAGCAAGGATGAAAAAGGCTTTGTATATCTGCCAGGCACTGTCAGCTGCAATACTTTTTGCCTGGTGGATCTCCAAGGACAGGCACAATATATTTCATGTTCCTGTGTGTTCCTTAGTCCAGTGTGCTGTGTAGCCAGGATTAGTGATGGTACAGACACTAAAAATGACCTCTGCAAGAGGGAAATAACACTCAGAAAGATTTTCCCAGGGATGTGCGTGTAAAATTTCTGGTGTGTATGAATACCACTGTCTCCATGGTAAAAAATGTCTTTGTCTTCAGGCTTTTCTCACCAGAGACCAGTGTTTTAAGACAGGGGAATTCATAATTAGCTATTTTTTAACCAATGTTTACACAAGGGTCACTTCCCCCCCACACACACAAATGAGCCCAGTTCAGCTACATAGAGGCTGTAAAAATATCTTAGTAGAGAACTGTGTTCAGGCAAATTTATCTTGCTGAGAGAAAAAGTTTATTAGCTCAAGCACAGCATCACACTGTTGCCATGTGTGGTTTCTAGATCTGGCTGCCACCCAGCTGGCTTGACACAACAGCAGGAAGACCCTAATCTGTCCACAGTGGATTTGCAAAGCTCCCTTAATTGCTTCATAAAGATTTTTCTTGATGTCTTTTATGCCCCTGTATGTCATTGTGAAAAAGTATGTGCAATACATATATTATGGGTTGTAGAAAAACCTAGATAACAGTTTGCAGGTCATACGTTACAGGTTACAAGACATTTTTTCTGGATTTCTGAGGTCAGTGTAGAAAGAGAAAAAAGAACAAACAGGAAATTACAGACCCAGTTGTTCAGTTTTGGTCAGACAACTTAGCCCAGCACCAGCCCAGGTTGCCCAGAGAAGTTGTGGATGCCCCACCCCTGGAAGTGTTCAAGACCAGGCTGGATGGGACTTTGAGCAACCTGCCCATGGAACTCAATAATCTTTAAGTTCCCATCCAACTCTAACTGTTCTATGATTCTATGATTACATATTTTTTCCTTTCCACTCTTCACCTATATTAAGCACTAGATTTAAAAAAAGAAATAAGAAAAAAGCACTGTCTTTACCGACACCTCATCTTGAACCTCAGATCAGTAGACCATGATACTGGTAGATATCTATCTAGTTAATCCATTTATTTACTATTTTGAAAATATTTCAGTCAGTTTAGTAAACAAAACTTTAGATTCTTTCCTGACAGAAAATGCCAATTTCACAGGCATTTTTCCAGAGAAAATGATTATTGTAGAGAAGCTACATCTCTCATTGATGGAAAATTTCCAAGCAGCTCTGTTGTTTGCTTATTCATTTCTATCAGACAATTTGTTTACTGGGTATCTTACAAATATTTATCTAGAAATTCATAAACGCAATACTATAAAAATTTAAGCAATTCTTTCACTACAAGAAGTTTTTACTTATCTGCCACTCTCCAGTTGAATAACTCATACAGAAAGAGTCATACTCTTGTTCTTGGCTACTGTTGTTTATCTTGACCTTCTCTTGTGCCTGGAGTCATAAGAGGCATCATGCAATTTGCAGAAATTTCTGATTGAGAAAAGGCAGCCACTTGCCTCATGGAGTTCAAACATCTGCCTCAGGCCAGGAATATTTAAGTAAATTCATGAGGCCTTGGCATAAAAATAACAATGACAACTGTGAAAATACAAACTGCAGTCAAAATTGCAAAATAGGAGAGGATAGGAGAAAAAAAACCTTGGATTCTAAAGTAGAAATTAATGAGGAGGAATATAAAGTCAGGAGAGGACTAGAATCACATAAACTCTGGCATGGTCACAAAATGACAGAAGATATATGGTAATCCACAGGACCAAAAAAGCAGTCAGCGGAAAGGAAGGAGAGGCACTGATTACATGGCCTGAGATTCAGCATGCGGGGCTTTTTTCCCAGTGTCTGTCATACAATTTACATGTGATTCCTGAAAAAGCAAGAGGAAATTTCATCTACACATGTGGACAAATCTGAAGGTGCAAATGATTTTGCACTTAAGTATGAATCCAGCACTGAGCTGAGGTAAAAGCTGAACAAATTATTCCAATTGAAGCATGTTTTTGTGATATTCCTAAAATAATGCAAGACAGCATCATCTGAAAATACTGTGATGTAAATCAAGCAAGAGAATGAGCTCACTGTGACAGCAATTTTTAAAACTATATTTTTTATTTCTCAAATATAAAGGGTATACAGATGCCACTGTTGGGAAATAAATATGACACTTCTTTCTTTAGTTAGATATTTTTAAACTACTAGGGTGAATATATTTTCTCTCTCAGTGACCATGTTATCAGAGAACCATATGAACATTGCATCTGCTTTGTGCTGCTGTAATGAAATGTGCAGGACCTAACTCAACACATGGTTACTCCAGTCTAATACCACTGTAACTCCACTGATATCTCTGTATTGGAATCAGGAAAGCAGAGGAGAACAGACTTCTTGTATTTGCTTAGGAGCTAAAAAGAGGTATATTTTTAAAGCTCAGTAACTCAAACTTCTGTAAGTTTTCTTGATCCTTTTCACTTCATAGACATAAATTTCCCAGGTAAATAAAATAGATTCTGAGTGAAATATGGAAACTACATATCCATTGTTTAGTAATTAATGGTACTTTAGAATCATAGAATGGTTAGAGTTGGAAGGGACTTGTAAGATCATTGAGTTCCACCCCCCCTGCCATGGGTATGGGCACCAAGATATGGTTTCCGAGTACATATGCTTTTCTGATATAGATATAGGGAAAACCATGTTGATAAGTTTAAGTTTGTATACTATTGAATAACATTAATTTTTTAGTACAATATCAATTCAGAATTTGGAATAAATCTCAGTGTCTGTGGAAAAACAATGTGAATTTGAATCTTGCCAAAATAAGCCTTTAATACAAAAACAACTTGATAACCATGTAGATGCTTGGAAAACAGAAATGCTATTTGCTTCTTATTTTCTAAAGGGCAATAGGACTTGTGTCCTTCCTTTCTTCCTAGAGACATGTTTATATGAAAGCACAAAAATTGCAGGTTATAATCCATCCAATATCATAATCTTTTAAAAAATCACCAACGGAGATGTCAGAAACCCAGGGTGATGTGGCTTCAGGTAGGGTATAAACAGTAGGAGCAAATGAACTTTTAAAAAGCCAAGATGTTGATTTCCTACAGCTCAATTTGCCCCTTTCTGAGCCAGAGTATTACTTCTCAAAAATTGTGTTGTTTTGCTTTTCCTTTTTTTTTTTTTTTTCATAAGCACCTGAGGGAGGTATTTAAATTTAATCACATTCAGCTTCAGCACTCATCATGGTGATAGTGGAGCAGGTGTGGATCAGGGAGAAAGCAGGATTTGCTGATTTGTGAGATCCTATCACTCAGCATCTGCTAGCCAAATTGCCAGCTAATCATCTGTGGAAAAAAAAAAAAGTCTTGTTTTGACAAGGAGAGCATTTCATCACCTGTGGAAATTGCCTTCTGAAATCTGTAGCCTGGAGCCCAAATCTCTGCAGGAACTAAAAGGAGAAATTGCCATCTGTATTTCCAGTCCCTTCTGTTCAAATCTCAGGTGATTGAATAGATACCCTTGTTGAAAAACTTCCCTGGGCTTTGTTTCCTAGCCTTGATTTCTGCCTTGAATGTGGCATTTCTTGACACCCATGGAAAAAAAAAAAAAA
>VXBW01007718.1:36089-47210 GCA_013400375.1 Thinocorus orbignyianus
ATAGAAGAAAAAATAAAAAACTTTACCCGTTGTTTTGGTCACATAGAGACATTCTGGTTTGTCCATCATCCAGCCCAACTGGGCATAAGGCTATTCTGGTCCAACAGTCAGGCTGTACTGATGCTAATTAGCCCTGCTGAGAGAACAAGGTCATTAAGCATGTTTGAAAGGTGTCAGGGTTTGATCTGGTTTTGACATCTCTGGCAAGGAGCATGGGTGGACCTGGGTAGCAGCTGTCTGTACCTGGTTGTAAGAGGGTGTCCAGAGACCTGAAGAGTTTAACAGGATGCTGTAAAGATTTAGACATTTTCATAGGAACTGAAATGAGGGCTTAAAAACCAGGAAATAAAAAAAAAATAACACAGACAAAAACAACCAAAAACCAAATCAAGAATGTTTGCCCCTCTGCTCTGCTCTGATGAGACCCCACCTGGAGTATTGTGTTCAGCTCTGGGCCCTCAGCACCGGAAGGACATGGACTTGTTGGAATGAGTCCAGAAGAGGCTATGAAGATGATCCGAAGGCTGGAGCACCTCTGCTGTGAGGACAGGCAGACAGAGTTGTGGTTGTTTAGAACAGAGAGGCTCCAGGGAGACCCTGTTGCAACCTTTCAGTATGTAAAAGGTGCCTACAGGAAAAATGGGGACAAACCTTCTAACAGGGCCTTTTGTGATTGGACAAAGGGTAATGTTTTTAAACTAAACTAAAATAGACTGGATTCAGACTAGAAATAAGAATTTTTTTATGTTGATGATGGTGAAACACTGGCCAAGATGGCCCAGAGAGATGGTTGATGTCTCATCCCTGGAAACATTCCAGATCAGGTTGGACAGTGCTCTGAGAAATGTGATCTAGTTGAAAATGCTCATTGCAGTGGGGTGGGAGTAGATGACCTTTAAACGTCCCTTCCAACCCAAATTACTCCATGATTCTAGGAAAGTCTGAAACATAACACGTGCTCTTCCTGTGTCCGGTTGCATAATTTCATACCACACTTGCATCTTCCCCTAAAGCATTTGCTACTATCTACTGCCAAAGCAAAAATACTTCACTAGGTAGTTTAGAAATTGCTGTGTCCCCTTCTCTTTCATCTTCATAGGTACCAGTGTGTGTGAAGAGCAAGATAAATAGAAAGGGGATTTCACATCTTATTAAGAGAGAGCAATAGCAAATCTTTTCTCAGCAGATTGTTATGCTGTGTGCTTTTCCTCCTCTCTGCTTCTGTGTTGACACTGAACAAGTTGTCCAATTTACTGGTCACTGCACTGCTTATACTGAATGAGAGAGATGGACAAGAAACCAAACAGATTCTCACAACCATAAAGGAAAGCAGAAGTGCGGATTCAAAAGTGTTGTGGCGAAATTATGAGTCCCTGCACTATAGGCAAGTAGAACTCTGAAAAGACAAAATACAGGAGAAAAGAACAACCTGTGAAAGGTGTTCTCTCCCCAGAGTTGTGTAGATACTGCTCAAACTGCCTATGTGAGCAAAAGCAATGTATTAATTCTTTAGGTGGTCTTTTGGGAGCCATCTGCTCCAGCCTTACCTTGGAAGACAGGTAAACAAATCAGCTCAGTACAAGCATAGTCCTTCTGAAAACAGACATTTCTTTCAAGAATTAGGGGTCAGGCAAGATAAGTATTGTGGGTTCTGGAGCATCTCCTCACTGGTCTGACAAATAAAAGCTTGCTTTTATTGAAAACATGAATGGTACAACCAGGTAAAAAAAGTCATTGCTCAAAATGACAGGCTATCTTCAGTTCTCAGAGAATGATTTGCAAGCAGAAACCAGTGTGTGGGACTCTGTACTCCCATCCTCAGTAGCTCACTTGGGAGAAACAAGCTGCACCTACATCTCACACCTCAAGCCCCCATTTAAAATATGTAGGGCTGCAGACGGCCTCAGTGGGGATCATGCACATCCATGAATTTCCAGACACAATCTTTCTTTTGTTGAACAGCCACAGGTAGAAGAGGTTGTAAGGACCAAGCTTAGAACATCTCACCTGAGGCTGGTTTTCACATTTCACACCCCAGATGAGCCTTTGAAGATTTGATCACTTATTCAAGGTGCTCTCGAAGTGAACTGAGTTCTCTTAAAGAGGAGATTTTTATGTCCCTGTTTATAACAAAAGGCATTTGAAAATACTAGTGAAAGAAAAAGGGCATCATTCATTAATATAGAGCAGCTCTGCAGCAGGTGATGTAAGTAATGAGATGGACTTAATTTAGTGGACATGAGGAGCAGGTTACTATGGGTTAGCAAAAAACACTCCTGCCAAGCAAGAAAGTATGCAGTGTATGCATATAAATTTATTTGATTATTTAAAATATTTCTCACTTTCAGGTTAATTAATTAATTGAAATTATAAGCAGCCTTCCCCTAGAAAACATCTAATAGGGACAAAATTAATCTTGTTAACTTAATTGGTAAAATTTCAACAAGGAAAGTTCACTATTATAAAGACAGTGTTGTCTATAATTAGTCTGCATTTCTTTACAAACTCATTCTCCACTCCTACTTTAAATGAGTACAGGATTAAGAAAAAGTGAGAGGTTGTATTTTTGATTCATTAGTATCTTTTTTAGTTTAAAATATATATTTATTATGCACAAAGTACTCATATCTTGATTACTGTACATTTCAGATGCACAAAATCATAGAATGATATGAGGTTGGAAGGGACCTCTGGTGATCATCTAGTCTAAACCCCTTGCAAAAGCAAGTCCAGATGCCCCAATTTTTATAGCATTAAATCAATTTATTTTCTGTATTTCAATTTTCTTCAGATCTTAATTTCTGTTTAGCCTGGTTCATGGGTAAACTGATGAATTTCACTCCAGAGGCAGATCTGTTTATGTGGTGGGCAAACTTTAGAAAGGAAAGGTAGTCCTGCATTCTACACACACATCTATGACTTAAAAAAATCTTCTGGCTGATCATAGTCCCTTTATTTCTCCATCTCAAATCCCTCATTTTCAGTATAGGAATAAAAAAAAAAATTCCACACTCACCAGGAATTTTTTTCAGGAAGTTGCTGCATAAAAGTGCACATGAACATTGTAGTTACAGGCAATCCTAGAGATAAACACACTATTTCAAAACCTGTAACAAGGGGTAAGGCTATATTGCAACAAGTATGCTTTAGCACCATCTAGCTATCTTGTTAGGGAAGTCATTAGCTGTATAACACTCATGAACTGTGATCCTGTTCTAGAAAAAAAACAGACAAACAAACAAAAATACCTACAATGAAATTCTGTATATTTTTTTCAAATTAGTTATGGAAGTTGATATTGAAATATATCCAAATATTTGTATATTTTCAAATGAACAATTTTAAAACGTATTAGTTCTCAAAGTGGTGTCTGTGCCTTAGTTTAAGGTAAATTGTTGTAAATTCATGAGAGAGGCAACAGCTTGCCTCTCATACTTGTCAGGATTTAGTAGATATGAGTGAAATAAAATAGTTTGCACCATGAAGCACTGATGCAGCTCAACCTTCATGACATTGTTTCAGTAAGAAAAGTCAGTGGGTACTCCTAGAGCTTGGTCTCTGATGGGTACAACCTCTGTGGATTTGCTCACTACTATCTTTTGGCATGACTTTATTTTGATTGAATACCCTCCCTGAGAGGGTGTACTGGGGAGGAAGAGGGAATCATTACTACTATGTTTCAGTAAATGCACATTGGGAGCAGTTTTCCCAGCAAGTCCCTGTCTGCAAGTGTAACCTCTATAAGCAATGGAGTTTGAAAATATTTGTTAATAAGCAGATGCAGCATCTAAGATCAGTGCCTGTGAGCTCAGTCTACCTGTCAAGAGCAGGCAGCCCTTTCAGAAAAATCATAGAAACACAGAATGGTTAGAGTTGGAAGGAACCTTAAAGATCATTGAGTTCCACCCCCCCTGCCAAGGGCAGGGACACCTCCCACTAGACCAGGTTGCTCAAATCCCCATCCAGCCTGGCCTTAAACACTTCCAGGGATGGGGCAGCCACAGCTTCTCTGGGCAACTTGTTCCAGTGCCTCATCACCCTCACAGCAAAGAATTTCTTCCTAATATCCAATCTAAATCTCACCTTTTCCAGTTTAAAACAATTCCCCCTTGTCCTGTCACTATGCTTTCTGACAAAGAGTCCCTCTCCAGTTCTCCTGTAGGCTCCCTTCAGATACTGAAGGCTGCTAGAAGGTCTCCCCGGAGCCTTATCATCATCATCATGATCATCATGATCATCATCATCTAAACAGCACTAATCCATACTAAAGACAGTGGCAACTGGGTCAGAGTGATGCCCTGTTCAGGAGTATAAAAGTCATCCATCTCTCCTTATTACTGGCACTGGGATGGCTAGAAGACTGACTATGATGTTCTTTGTGTGCAGTGCAGGGTTTTGAGGAAAGGGGGAAATTAATGTAAAAATAGAACAAACTGATTAGTTTCTAATTATGTAACTTAAAGAAAAGCATATATAAAAAGCAGTGGAGCTAAGAAGAGTCAGCAGGTGAATAAAGAGGGTTGACACAAATGTTGCCTGCTCTGCATTTTCTTCTGTGAAGTCTCTGTGCTGCTCTGGGAGTTGTGATGATAATTGGTCTGGGTCCTATTCAAACATCCACTGTGCACAGCAAGTTTCCAGAGACTCAGGTGGTCTGGGCCTTCTTCTGTCACTTACTTACTTGTTTCCTAAGCATTTATTCTAATTTAATAATTGAAATTGCAAGTTCAGTACTGGGACTTGGCTACGAAACAGCTCTGAGGAGTCTCTTCGGGCATCTGAAACATAACATTAAATTTATGAACCTTTGCAAAAATGGGTCATGCAGTTCAAACACAAGTTATTTGAACATTGTTAACATTGGTTAAATAAGCAATTTATTTTTTTTTTTACTTTTTCTCTTTTTTTTTTTAAATAATGTTTTTGTAAAATAGCAGTTATAAACTAATCTTTATTTATTACACTGTTAGCAGTATGTAGGGGCACAACAATAAGTGAGATGCAATGGAGCCTTTGGTACTGAAGGATGACTTGAGTTGAAACTGTACTTTCTGGTGTATAGGTCAGCCACAGAAGCAGTTTATACACCTCTGAGAGCCATCTGTGTAAGGGAATCACCAGGAAAAAAACACCAAGAATACGTTAAGTGCAAGAATAGCCATCACCTTCCTTTATGAGTAAAAACAGGAGACTTGACCATCAATAAAATGACCTTGGATCAAAGACCAATGGTTAGTTTGTCTTCTCATAGTCCTTGATGGTCCTATGTTCTTTTTCAAGATAAATGTTTCTGTTGCTATTTCTTTGGTAGGATTCTTTTATTTATTTCTTTATTTGAATGTTGGTTTAGTATCCTTTGTTTCTGATTCGTCATATAATTCACCCAATGTCTGTAACTATGTTGAGTCCCCATGCATGGAGAAGGTAAGCAGGGACAATTATGTCTATGTAGTTGTTGCCTTATACATGGAGCTGCAACAAGTATTTTTTTTTTTTTAATTTTTGTTTTTTTTTAGTTCCAGTATTTTATCTCTTACTTCCTTTTCACAACTTTTTACATACATAGTGTCTTCCAACCATCAGTGACAATGCACAATGAAATAGGGAGTAATTCCCTATTACAACATCAGGGATACCCCTGAGTCCAGAGCGTCATCATTTTTAGTGCTGGCATAGTCCGCTCAGTCCAGCTCTGTTTTAGGAAAAAGCAGAATACACAAGATTTATTGTATTTGGGAAAACAAAATGTTATGGTGAGTTGTCCCTATTAATGTATTGTTGGGCAAAAGAGGTGTGTTTTTAGCATATGTTTTGCAATAGATATTTCAAGTCCACTTAATAAAGAAATTTTTTGGTAAGAATGGAAAAGAGAAAGATTATTCAACTTGGACGACAGTTACTCTTTCTTCCTTCTTACCTATTTACTTAAAATTTACTGAAGGGAAGCTTCTCAACAATTTTAGATGTTGCCATCATCAGATGACCACTGCACAGTGCATGTCTGATCTCATTTTTGTGCCTTTGAGGGCCACGTCTGCCTACTTCAATTCTAAGAGACAGGAGTTTTTTCTACTAGAAAAAGATACTTCATAGGGCAAGCAGTAACTCTAGACTCCCTATACAATTAGCAGAGAGAATAGTTGGTGTGAATTCACCTTTGACTGTGGCTGATTCTCTGCTCTGGCTGTAACCTGGTACAGCCACAGAGAGTTCCTTGAATTTATTGCCAGGAAGTGTATTAGACTCCAAATCCAAACACCATGTACGAGGATAAAAATATTTCTGCTACTCCATACTTGTTGTGAAGGTAGAAATGTTAATAATTCTAACTGTGCCTTGGGCATCTTTTGAGGTAACCCAATTCTATTTTATCCTTAAATACAAATTTCACATCAATGGAATGGTATTGTCCAGAAAAAAACTGTAGGCTAAAGTTATTTCATGGGAGAATAGGCAAGACCTGAGCCCTGCATAGGTTACAAACTGACGGAAAATGAGCAGTTCTCCTTTAGAGGAAATGCTTTCCATTCTTCATGGAATTTAGTTGCTGTGTGGTGCTTTCATTTATGCCAGCTCCAACTCCAACATCTTTAGTTTATTTGTTTCTTCCGGGAATCTGTATGTTTGAAACCCCAGCCCCCGGGAGTCCTCAGTTCTCGAAGCCTTGAGATCTTTAAATATGACAGGTGTTGAATGTCTTAGTAGGAAAATACAGTATAAATGGCTCACCTGAAAAACTGATTTCATCAATTACATGTTACAGGTACATGACAGAGAGATTCCATACTGAAGTTTACTTCCCTTGCTGTATACGTGCAGTGTATTTTAATAATTTTCTCTGTGTAGATATTGTTATTGAGCAGGCGTTCTTTGCTGTCAGGATAACTATAGGATTACAGATACTCAAAATGCATGTAATGTCAAATTCTTCAGCCACTAAAATGTTATACCTGAGGCATTACAAGGCTCATTCATTTCAAATTTGGTGATTCACATTGTTGCACTGCAGTTAACAGAATTTTACCACATCGCGTTGGAATTTTCTGTTGCAGCAGCAGGTTTCCGAGAGCAGAACGTACGTTGTAAATTATCCTGATTTACTGAAGGTTACTGCATGATGAAAGAGGGCAGTCTGCTTAAAAGAGCACCTGTTAAGCAGATCACAGAGCTACAGGGGATATCTTTTCTGGGCATTGAACCAAGGAATGACCAATATTTGTATAGGAAAATGCTATTTATATAATGGAAATATTCTCCCAACATTTTAAGGAAGCCAGATAAATCCCATATCTAAATATGAGACAGCACTCTTCTATTGAGAATGGAGGAAAGGGCAAGTCTGTAAGTGACAGATCATCAAACCGGCATTAACTTTGAAGTTCATATCTTTTATAGGTTGAAAAGACTAATCTTTTAAAATAACATTCATATTTAGCATTCTGAAGGGAGCCTGCAGGAAAACTGGAGAGGGACTCTTTGCCAGGAAGTGTAGTGACAGGACGAGGGCTAACAGTTTTAAATTGGAAGAGGGGAGATTTAGGTTAGATATCAGAAGGAAATTCTTTGCTGTGAGAGTGGTGAGGCACTGGTACAGGTTGCCCAGAGAAGCTGTGGCTGCCCCATGCCTGGAAGTGTTTAAGGCCAGGCTGGATGGGGTTTGGAGCAACCTGCTCTGGTGGGAAGTGTCCCTGCCCATGGCAGGGGGGTTGGAACTCGATGATCTCTAAGGTCTCTTCCAGCTCTAACCATTCTATGATTCTCATGTAGTTCATCTGGTGCACAGGAAAGCATTAACACATACATCTGGTTAACAGCAGAGAAAATATTTCATATGAAATGTATCAAGTAGCCCAAACTACGTTATTTGAACTTACATTATGACTGTTCATTCAAGCAGCAGCAACATATTAATTGACTATTATCTATTTTATCAATTCACATTTGTTCTAAATTCTATGTATAAAAGATCTGATTGGATTTGAGAAGTTGTGGGGTTTTTACATAATTCAAGAATATTACTTGCCAAGACAGCACCATAGTAAAATTAGTACTTTGCAGGCCAATTTCTTAGCAAACATCAAATAAAGTGTCAATGTGCTTATTTATAGTTTTGGGCTGAGCTTTTATTCCTAATGGGAACATACAAATCCTTACATCGTCATGCATTAAAATGATCAGAGGTCAATCTTGTCCCCGTCTTGTATCTTCGACAATCAAAGAATCATAGAATCATAGAATGGTTAGAGTTGGAAGGGACCTTAAAGATCATCAAGTTCCACCCCCCCTGCCATGAGCAGGGACACCTCTCCCTAGAGCAGGTTGCTCAAAGCCCCATCCAACCTGGCCTTCAACACTTCCAGGGATGAGGCATCAACAACTTCCCTGGGCAACCCGTTCCAGTGCCTCACCACCCTCACAGTAAAGAACTTCTTCCTAATATCTAATCTAAATCTCCTCTCTTCCAATTTAAAACCATTACCCCTCGTCCTGTCACTAGACTTCCTGACAAAGAGTCCCTCCCCAGCTCTCCTGTAGGCTCCCTTCAGATACTGGAAGGCTGCTATCAGGTCTCCCCGGAGCCTTCTCCAGGCTGAACAGCCCCAGCTCTCTCAGCCTGTCCTCATAGGAGAGGTGCTCCATCCCTCATCACCAAGAGTTTGCAAACTTTATCCAGCCTATCATGTTTAATAGCTTCTGGTGGACCTTTCTGCCACTAAAGCTTTTAATAAATTTCTGGGCTTAAAGAAAACCAGATGAAAACTGCTCATTAGCAGGAGGCACATCACATTTCTTAGGGCTGTCCCCAGAAGCAGTTCTCTCAGACAACGCTTCCTTTTCAGGACTCGCCTTTTTTTTTTCCCTTCTCCTGCGTCCAATTTTCTCAACTGATAAACTCAGATTTCCTTTTCGCCCTAAAGGCCAGTTTTAGTTGGTGTAAATCATGTATCAAGGGAGAGCTGTTGCATTAGTGGGTAGCGAAGCAGCTTTCCAGCAAATGATGCTCTTGCTGACTAAATATGTTTCCTCTTGTTCATACCTTTACCTCCTCAGCAATGGTGTGTTATAGGAGCACAGTAGTAAGAGAGGGAAAAGCAATTGTGCCAGGCTTTAAATAAATATAAGATACAGATTTAGTATATTTGGTAAATATACATATTAGTACATTTAGTATATTTGTAATTTTAGTTAATATAAGATACAGATTTAGTTTTGAGGGGACAATCTATTGCTCAAATGAGGGTCTTCCATCCGAGACAGAGGATTTAAAGGATGCATCAGCCTGCAAAAACTACTGGAAAAAGAAGTTCCATGAGCATATTGAGGGATTACTTCATTTTTGGGGTTAGACACATTAGCCTTTGTCGGCAACAAACACTGGTTCTGTGCTGTGCCAGACAAACTCTAGGGGATGTTGTGGAGTGATAAAGCCCTGTGTCTTGCAGGTGAGTTGTCCAAACCAGAAAATAAATCCTGCTTGGTCTTCAAATGACACAATTACTGAGACTGAAGTCTTCTTAAATATCCTCATGCTATGAGCTGAAATTAAAGACTTCAGTACTGACCAGATGGTTTCTGAACATCTGAAGAGAGCTTAAACTGGAGGAAGGATATATACATACTCACTGTACGCATATATTTTCACTCTTATAAGTATATTCTTTCCTGAGATAAATAGCCTCACAAGCAATATTTCCAAAGTATGTGTCTCTTGTATATAAAATTACTTTTCGAGCAAAGTGCATTTTATGCAAAATGCATTTTAACCGCTTGCTACCATTAATCAAATTGAGCTGTCAGTGTAAAAAGGAGTCACACACCATGTAAATACACAACTGCTGCTCCAACAGTTGCCAGTGGCTGATGTCTGCTGGTGCACAGCACGAGCCGGGCAGGCTTACAGCTCTCCATGCTTTCATGCTTTTTCACACTGACCCCATGCTCAGACGTCCCTGACCTTCTGCTTGCTTTCAGGGTTGTAAAGTCAGCTTCACTTCCAAGCTGCTCGGTGGGTAGGAGAGGTCCTGGGTATTTGAGGAAAAGAGCTGACATGGTTCTAATGGCATTAAAGGAAACAAAAATTGTTTCCTTTGAGCAACAAATTATACCAGCATTAAGCAGCAATTACTATAATGAAAATTATTGAAGCAGCAAGGTATCAGACAAGCTGTGTACATCTGGTCTGTTCATCTGCTTCTTTGGAGAGTGCTTCATAGAGAGATGCTAGCACGGTGGGTTTTGTCATATTTTACTAGAAGGAAAGTGGAGGATGCTGTTCTCCCTCATAAGGTTCAATTTTAGCCTCTTGAAGGAAAAAAACTCATGAAGTGTAAACACAGCCTTGCTTTTCTGTAAGTACAGGCTAGGCATCTTCGTGTTGTAATTGCAGCAGATGTAAGTAAGGTTAGACTGAGAAAATCTAGGTACTGCAAGAATAAGTCTTTAATCATTTAGTAGTTTAGAGTGCGTTAGGAAGTCCCATGCTGCTAAAAGATGCCATCTTGCAAATGAGATGTAAATTGGAGGTCCTGACCGTTTGTCATCATTAAAGATTATATGAAGAATAGTGGTGATTAACTCTAATGTCCTGCCAAATTCTGGTCCGAATAATTATTTTTTTCCAAATGGAGAGATTTCCCTTAGAACTGCAGTCAGATTATTCATCTTCTGTATCCCAGTGTTTGGTAGTGTAAATTGCTAGCTTTCACTCCTTAAGTTAATGCAAGTTTGTGGCTATCAGGTCATATGAAAGCCTTGTTTCTACATTCAGCTCACTAGACAGGCAGTTTGATGCTTCTTTGTGCATTTGGCTGAAGGAGTTTAGTGTATCACGCTTTTTGCTGATAAACTGTCATGCTGGACAACACAAATACCCTTAGTCTGCTTCTGTATCAGTTTCCACCACTGTTAAAGGTAGTTGGCAGCAGCCAGATGTGGACGAGGGCAGATTAAACAGTACTTGCATGAGATTCACATGCATTCTGGCTGGAGAGCAGGAGCCAGCCTGACAGACACTGATGAACAGCATGGCCTAGTGACATCTTGCATCTTATCCAAAACTGCAATGTGATTATGCCTTAGGGAAACCTTCAGGGGGAATATCTGACTGAAAAATACAGGAGG
>VXBW01007718.1:47219-109895 GCA_013400375.1 Thinocorus orbignyianus
AAAAAAAAGAAAAAAAAAAAAAAAAGGAAAAAAATAAGCCAAAAACCAACCACCCCAAACTTCTAGTGTACTGGTTGATTAATTATCAGACTGCAGATAGCTGTTTTGTTTCACATCTCAGATTAGGAAAATAGTATTATCAGTTTAGCCCAGATATGAGTGATTTTTTGGGTTTTGTTGTTTTTTTGTTGTTGTTGGTTTGAAATTTTTTCTGATGAAAAAGAGAGACACCTATGTATTTCTCATTGAGGTTTCTTTTGCTTTTCATCTCCTAATGATTTTCTTTGGTCCAAGACTGGATAGTGGCTCAAACAGAATTGTCGTCTTGTCACTGTCAATGTCACTATTTGAGCTAAGGGCCTGACTATTTCTGACTTTTCTAACATTATCTCCAGACTAATTCTGAACTCTTAAATATGTGTTTGAATGTAGTCCCTTTATTAAATACTCTTATTAAAATCAGTTATTTATGAATTTTAAGGTTCAGATGTAATCCATGTTCAACTTAATCTAATTTACACTTCATGGAGTACAATAATTAGGGGCAGACAAAACCATGTCTTTCCACCATGGGCTAAATTGTTGCATATGTCCGTTAGAAAACTGGAACAAAAAACTATGATGTTCAACAAACACACAAGACTCTTCTGATTTATATATTCAAGATCAGGTATGATCTGTGGCTAAGGGATCATCCATCTGTTATTTACACAGTCTGTGTGTTTTAATTATTTTTCTGTAATCTCTGTATTCTTTTTATTAAAATAATTCATCTGAATTTAATAATTCCAGGAAAAGCCAGGACCACAACTATCCTGATAACCTGCTCTAATATTCTCACTGCTAGAAAAATTGCATCTTTTAGCTGTTGACCCTTGTTACAGCTTTGTCAGCAAGACTGAAAGACCTGTCACCTTTATCAGATATTTTTTTTAACACTAACACTATGCAATGACTGATTCACTTCCTAGCTTAATAAGACATACTCCTGAAATTTCACCTTCTAACTGGCTGTTTTCCAATTCCAGAGTCACTTTTTGTGACTCTCCTTTGACTTCATAACACTGACTTGTTTATCGTCCAGGGAGGGTGCTGGTCCTCTATTCATTATTCTTGTAGTGTAATATGTAACAGAAATGTTGTTCAGAGCTGTTTTTCAGGCTTTTTCATCCTGGTCAGTGAAAGATGTGGGGACTTTCTCCTCCAGATGCCTTAAAACCATATTTGTTTATCCTGGTCAGTGAAAGATGTGGGGACTTTCTCCTCCAGATGCCTTAAAACCATATTTGTTTACTTGTGTACTTCACCATGTACACTTAGAGCACAGAGAAAGGTGCTACAGACAGCAGTGAGCAGAGAACAGAAATTTCACTCCCAACATTGGATCAGGTGGCATTTTAGGAGGTAATCCTTCTAGACGTATCTAGAGAAGAGTCCAATATTACTAAATCAATCAATCAATAACTAATTAATCAATTACTAAAGGCAACAATGTGTGCACTTACAGACCAGACTACACTGTTGCAATGGGATCATTTTGGTGAACAGCTGTAAATTCTGAGGGAAAGAATTCCTGTCTTAAGAAATTTAAAAAGTCAGGTCAGACTTCCATTGTCAATGTCTGACTAAGACTGTCTGATGTGATCAGCTCACAAAAATCTGTGTTGCCACAGTTGCCCATAAAACTGTGCCAGTAGTAACATGTGTGTATCTCCATTCCATTGAGCATCCAGAAGTTCATCGTTCCACCTCTGCCAACAGTTTGTGAGCTGAAACGTGGGCAACCAACAGGTGTTGAAGCTTTCTGTGTTTTCTCAGGAAAATATTGGCAGTTTTGCTTGCACCAGTTTATTTCAGATTTCCTATTCAAGGGTGGAAAGGAAAAGTTTATGAAAGACTGGTATGATGCTTCCCTTCAGTGAAGGACAGTTGTCATTGGCAGAGGTAGTGAGAAATAGTATGTCAACCTGTTGTTGAAGACAAGAGTGTTGCCACTGGCTGTAGTGAAAATCGTCATCTAAATTAGGTTCATGCAGCAGACAACAGCTCCATTTTAGGCTGAAAATACTTCTGCTTTATTTTGTAAACAAGACTCTCCCTCTCTTGATTTACAAATATGGGATACTGAACAGGGTGGTTTGAAGTGCCTGATCCTCATGGAGGGAGAGTGAGGGGTGTAAATATGTTACAGACCAACAGAAGGCAGCCTTTGGGAGTTTTTTTGAGCAGCTTTGTAAAGCCCTTAGTGGACACTGAAATTTTGGATAGGCATGCATAAAAGAACATTCAAAGGAATTTCTTACCTTGTGTAATATCTCTTCCTGTAAAATCTATCTTTCAGTGTACAGACTGGTTTGACTGATAATTTAATGCCCTTTATGCTGCAAATCAAGACATGGACCTTGAAAACCACTGAATGGAGGGAGAAAAGGAAAAAGAAAAGCTTTGTCACTTTGGATGAAAAGAGTTATTTACTGCTAGGCTTGGATAATGCAGCAAGTTCTAAATGAAAAGAGTAATACCTGGGTGTCCATGTAAATCTAAAAATGTGTGATGGTCCAGAATGACCTTGTTTATCCAGTCCCATATTTTTTTATTCCATGCTTAGGCCTTTCCTCTCTTTGTCTCAGAGCTGTCTTTCGTCTCCCCTTTGGAGGTAAATGTGCCACCCTGAGGCAGTGTCACACCAGGTACGCAACTGCAGGGTCAATTCCTCTCCTTATTACCAGATTGGATCAAACAGAAAATGCATAGTGCTTCAGTTATCCTGAATTAAAATAAGCACCGTGTGTGCTCTGTTCCAGATGAGACAACCAGATGAAAAAAAGCCAGCAGGTAATCATTATGAAAGGTAAACAAGGCATTGCTACAGCTGCAAAGAAAATAGCGGAAATTCTTGGGGATAATACATTAACATTAGGGAGTGGGAAAATTGAGAGTCCAAAGTGCTGTTTGTTCTTTTATTTATCTTCAGGAGCCAATTAGTAAGATAGAACTTTATTTTTTTTCCTACTTTTCACATACACATAAGTGTTTAAATATGTGTTGGGAACTTAGAACTCAAGTTAGAAGTCAGAACTATGACCAAGGTATTTACCTTGGTAAATTCAGACATAAAGCAAGAAAGCTCAACATAGTGACAAATAAAACAATACAATTATAGCAATTCAAAGCCATTTTGCATTTCCTGGTGAGCAAATGAGCAAGCAATGAAGAGCGGGTTGGATATTGGGTAGTAATGAGGGATTCATAGTCATGCTGGTGGCCAGTTACAAGTGGTAGTCCTCAGGGGCTGGTACTGGTCTGTTACTCATCATGAGTGACACAGGCCATGGGATGGAAACCAGTCTCAGCAAGCTCATGGACAACATCAAAGTGGGGAGAATAGTTAATGCACTGGAGGGCAGGGCTGGTCTCCAGAGTGAATGGGCTGACAGAAACCTCGTGAAGTTTAAAAAGAATAAATGTGAAGTTCTGTATCTGGGATGGATTTAACCCCATACAACAATACAGACCAGGGGACAACTGGCTAGAAAGCGGCTCCACTAAAAGGTCCTGGGAATTCTGGTGGACAACACACAGAATACGAGTCTCATTGGGCCCTTGATGATGAAAGCTAACTCCATAGTGGTTTGTATAGCCAGCTGGTTGCAGAAAAAATATTATTTTTCTCTGTTTGATACTTGTGAGGTTACATTTGGAGTTACTGTCTGTGATGGGACTTCCCAGCATAGGAGACAGACTGATAAACTGGGGCAAGTCCAGTTGGCTGGAGGATTGGTGTACATGATGTACAAGGAGTGGCTGAAAGAGATAGGTTTGTTCAGTCTGAAAAACAGATGGCAAAGGGGAAGTTTTATCACTGTCTTCAAATACCTAATGGAGGGTCAGAGAGAAAACAGAGCCAAGCTCTGAGGGAGACACAGAGAAAGGATAAGAAGGATTAGGCACAAATCACAGCAAATCACAAATCACATTGCCCACAGAGGTTGTGCATTTCCAGCTGTGGAAATAATTCAGAGCTGGAATGGAAAAGGCCTTGAGCATCTCCATCAAAAGTTGAAATTAGCTTTACTTCAAGCCAAGGTGGGAATAGTTGACATCATAGTTTCCTACCGATCTAAATTAATCTGTTATTGTACCTAACTCAGATACAGCATGTTCAAACGACGTTCTCAAAGTTGTGAATTAAAAGCTTTGTTGTTGCTTTTGCCATCAGTATTAAATTCACACGTGGAAATACTTCTATAAGCTAAGAAATCAGCACTTACGTGCTGTCAGTAATAAAACAGCCAGTCCTTCCCTGACAGTTTGGAAACTTTGGTATTTGTATTCTAGCAAGTGAACACAGAAAGACATGATTCTCTGGATGGTGATAACTGAAAGGTAAAGCTATGAAGAATGTCTTGAGTGGGAGAAATATTCTCTAAATTTGTCTCTGATATTTCTTGTTTAATTCTGTTATCTCAAAACCTCATGAGATAGGAAAGGTCTAAATCAGTAGGCTCTGAACATACATAGTTACTGCAAGTCAATGATCTTGGACTAGTTGACAGGAGCTAATGTTTTAGCACAGTCCAAAAGATGAGCTGAATCATAGGAATTATCATAATCAAAGCATGTGTGGACAGCAAACTTTGGGATTGGGAGGTAGAGAGCAGAAGCTAGAGAGAAAGACAGAAGGGAAGCAAAAAAGATGGTACCGTTTGGCCAGCATAAAGGAGACTGTTGAATCTAATGGAGTGTTACATAAAAAATTGTTTTCATTGCTGCATGCTACAGAATGCACTTAAGAGTTTAGGTGGGAAATAAATTGCAGGAGTTACACTTTTGATCTAGGTGGTGTAACTTTAGCCAGAGGGTCCGGAATGGAGGTCACAGAAGTGAAATTGCTGCTTTGCCGGTGGTGGGATTTTTGTTGTTAGGGGTTTTTTGTTTGTTTATTTGTTATTTTAAACAACAACAAAAAAAAAACTAACCCAAACCACCCCCAAAAAACCAAACCACCAATACTTTTTTCCATGATTCACACGTGTGATTTGTCTCAGTGCATAAAACACGTCTGTATTTGTCTTCGTTAGGGCAAATCACAGATGGCTCAAAACATTTGGAGGCTGGCCTTCCCTGCACTTATCTTTGGTGGATATTTTCTTGTGAATTAGACTGGCATGCATGAAGATCTCTTTTTCTCCTAAAGTAACCCCCCATGCTCCTAGACAGAGAAGGGCTAGGTCTCTGTTGCACATTCCTGTGTCCTGCCCGATTGGTGTCAATACTGTGTCCCTTGATACTGGCTTGACCCTGATCAGCTCAGCCAAATGACTGTCACTGTACTGTGGTACCTCCTGTTTTTTCCATATGCTTGTCTTTAAATGTGCAACTGATAGATATATGTATGTATACATATATAAAATTCCAGTGCCCCTCAAAGTTGTAAATTATAAATATTCTCCCTACAGATCCACCACCACCATCTCTTCATGCTTCACTTTTTTCCTCTGCCAGTTACACTAGGCTTTTTTCTTTCTTTGATGTTCATATAAATGGGTGTTTTCAACTTCTCTAAAGCCTCTCCACTTATTAACCTGGACTTCAGAAATTAATTTCCATCAGCCTGTATCTATAGTTAGTCATTATGGCACCTGTTAAAAACCCTAATCATTCTTGTTCCTAGTAAAAGGTCAGACCACACAGAGATTTTTCCTAAAGAGCATTATTTCATACAGTTACAAGAGACATCTTTGAAAACTATTACTGACTTTGTTTCTCCTCATCGCCATCAATGGCTCAACAACACACAACAGTAGGTTTTCTCCACACCAGCTGTTTGGGGACTTACAAAAGTGGGTAAGCCAGACTGCTCACATATGTTTCAGAGTTAATTCCTTCCTATTTAACCTCCCAGCTAGAAAATTAGTAAACACAGCTTCATCCTTTAAGTTGCCAAGCACTTTGCATTTTGGATCAACAACTGCAAAGTCTTTGAGGATTGTGAGATTTGTTTCCTTGGTGTCTCTGTTATATATGCAACTATTTGTAGCACTTAATTATCAATGCATTCTCATAAGCATGTGTGTGACTAATTTGTTCCAATGACAAACATAGTGCTCAAGGAAAGATATTTTAGAATTTTTTGGCAGGTTGGGTTCATGTTATTTCTGGGGAGTTTGGTTGCAGCTGAAAGATAATACCTGATTTATTTTTTTCCTTCAAGAATATTTTTAAAAGATACAACTTTAAAGTCAGTTGCTAAAGTGATGGCTGTTATTGATAATTTATACTGCTTTAATCCTGATTTATCTCAGTCAAGTTATGGTGTTATTGCAGTTGAACTGTAAGTGGATATACGATTTTTTATCTCACTTGACTTTGAATTTTTAAAATTTTTTCTTAATTTCCAGAATAAAATATTTAAGACTTTCCAACATTTTTTTTTTTTCCTGGAAAAACTAAGGAGTAGAATATCTTCCTAATAATCTCTTGTCCACAACACTCACCTTGGATATCAGATATCCAATTAGTTAAATATCTATCTGGTAATATAACAGCTTTATGAATCTCTTACTTCTTGGCACAAAATTACCAAATTATTGGGAAACCAGGTTGTTATTCTCTGCCTTTCTTTTTTGACAGAAACTTCAGTATAGCTGGAGAAAATCTATGTGATTGTAAATTGTTGCTTTTTATGATTAGATTTTTCTAAAGAAAGCTGCTTGCAAAAAATTTCCAACCAGCTTCTACAAGGAACTCAACAAACACCAATTGCTTGCTGGCTGCCCAGAAGAACCTGTGGTTTCTGAGGCAAATGGTGTCTCATTCCTGTGGATGAGTTAACGCAAAGCATAAATGCAGAAGTACCACTGCAGTTATCTCAGTAATTATTCAAGAAAATCAAAAAAGAAGGAGGTTTTATTTATTATTTTTCTGGCACTACAGGATCAGTTTGTTGAGAGATTGTGGAAGAAGACACTATAATGAGATAAAAATTGGAATAAATTATTATGAACTAATATAAAGAATAGCAGAACTAACACTGAATTATTGCACTGTGGCAACCACCTTGAAAATTTCCAGATACTACAGTACAAAAGCATATGTCATTTAGCAGTCTCAGTGACATGAAGACTGGAAAGGTGTTTGTATCATTAACTGATTACCACCCCCAATCTGCAATACGTTGCAGTGTTTGTGAGTGCTCAGCATCTTTCCCAGCTTTCGGAAATGCAGCAGGAGAACCTCCATTCTGCCAAAAGCAGCATAAAAACATTTTTCAAACCCTGTCATATACACTTGATATAGCGGAAATTTGGAAGGCCACCTCAAAGCCTGTGCAATGCATAAGACCCATTAAACACTCTTAAAGACTTAAGTGGAATTTAGAAAGCTCACAGGCCTTGTGAGTGAATTCCGCAATTAAAGAGCCAATTATGAAGTCAGCACTGCTCCCATTGAAGTCACTGGCAATGCTGGCATTCCTGTTAGTAATTCAAACAATTAACTGCCTAGTTGCCTAGAGAGAATAAATATAATTAAAATGGTGCAGCTTTTCATTATTGTTGTCTGCACAAATTAATAATCTTAAGGAATTTATCTAGCAAGGGAAAAATGGTTGACTTAGAGAGTAGTTAAAGGAGACCATTATTTTTCTAATTTAAATTGCTATTACTATGAACAAGGAGGAAAAAAAAACCCCACAACTTTTGGCTATGAAGTATTAATTCTCTAATGAGATAAAAGGGGTAGATATGAAATTATATTAATATTTTAAGCATTAATGGAAAATAGAGATAGTTTAGATAATAAGACATTGGAAATTAATCTTATGCTGGGTTGTCTATGATCTGGAAAAATGTATAGGAAGCATCTGATAAAGCAAATGCTTTTCGGATTACATATATGGACTGGTAATTCTTGATTCAAGAAAAATAACCATGCATCATTGGCTAATGTCTATCAACATGCAATGCAGTATATTTTAAGGAGCCCTTTAATAATAAATTATTTAAAATTATTAAATTACACAGAAAAGCAAGGTAAAATTAACAGATAATACAACATATTTCAGTAATTTGCATGATAATCAAATAAACTTAGAAGAAAACCACATTATCTAGGAAGGAAAAATAGCATAAAGAAGTATCTGAGCAGCCACAATCAGAATTTTCTTTGGGCAGTAAAAGATTATGAGCAAGATCTCTATCTGACAAAAGAACATTCCTTATACTTTTTTAAAGTTAATAGCTACCAGCTACTAAAATATATTGGAAAATGAACTAGGCATTCTTTGATCTGAACCATCAAGCTCATACATAAGAAGAATCAATGTTCATCTCATTCTTAGGATTTTCAAAGGAATAAGGTATATAAAAATTTCACAGAAAAGTACTGTGAAGTTATCAATAAGGTACTAAAAGGGATATAACACTGCTATCTAAATGTACTGTTTGGCAATTTGGAAGTAGCTGATGGGTGAGGTCAGATGACAACTTATATATTATGTAATTGACTTCACCACAGACCCCAAAAAATATGTGTCTCTTGTAGGAAGAAATATGACCCTATGATATATCTAAATTTATATTGTTGTTCACTAAATCTACCAATTAAACGTGCAGTCTAAAAAATTACTTGAGTGTTTAGTTGTCGTATTCAGACTATTTCTTTACATGCCATTTATCTATTATTGAATTGTGACATTGCAGTTAAAAATTGGTTCTATTTGTAAATTATAAAACAGTTCCATAACATACCCGGTTATTTTGTACGGATTTTCATAGAATCTCACAGGATTAGTAGAGGTAGTGATTGGAAAAAAAGAAATAATTACTACTGTTCTTCTGCAGATGAGGAACCAAGAGAAGATCCTGAAAAGTTTGGAGGCATCCAGTTGGTTCAGTGGATGACAGGCACACAAGTAGTTGGAAAAATATGGAGTTAAATGAAATGCCCACTGAATGAATGCAAGTTTGCTCAATAAATGCTAGTAGCAATAGGGACTTCCTCAGTTCAATATTTTGATGTGTCCTGACCTTTGCTTATACTGGCTTACGTTCCCATGTGCATACATCCGCAGGAGAAATGACTGATTGCTGATACTGGAGTGCTGGAAAGTTATTATTGCTTCTCTTTCAGCATACAGACCTCTCCAGACTGATTAGAAATGGAAGTTAAACTGCACTTTCTTGTCATCACGCCAGAAGCACATGATGTAGATAATTCCAGCTGGTTTTTAAATGATTATTCCTGTTTTACAATGCAAGGAGAATCAGATGTAATGTCTTATATTCTTAATGGAAATCGTAGATTTTAGTGATCCTGTGCAACCTTCCCTGATACAAATTTCCTGCTTGAGAGTTGGACCTATGTTTTATTTATTGCTTATCTGCCTGGCCACAAAATATTTACTAGTTTTGTATCTATTGAAGAAAATCAGAGGGCATCTGACATCTAAACCAGTTTATTAAATTTACAATCCCAACTGCCACTTTGGAAAATTATGCAGTATTTTAGTGCAATTGGTACTAACTGGTAATCAGAGAGCCCTTTTAATTAGATCTAATTATGGCTTTTCATAGTATATAACTTCTGTAACCAAGGTCATTTAAACTGTAATTTCTTATCCAGCATAAATCAGGAGTATACATTTAAAAAAGAAAAGCAAGCTGAATTTATAATCAAAAGTAACATTCAGTGGCTACTATTAGCTTCTTACCCATTAATTAAGGGAGATTTTCTGTTGAATTATAACACAAGTCAGTTTTTCTAGATGGTTCATTAAAGGCCAGACTTTATTACATATTACATGCTTTATGCTTTTCACACAAACTTATTATATTGCTCAGAGAAGGTGATCTTTTAAAGCACATTAGACTAATGTTCCTGAAACTCCATCTAATGTAAGTTTTATTGAATTGCTGTAACTAAAAAGGTCACCTAATGATTTGTTCAGATAATGGATTTAGTGAAAGAAAAACAAAATGAATGGGTTATTGTAGTAACTCTGACCTTGAGATACATTTATAGTTACTGAGATTTATGAATTTAGCTACAAATGAAGAAACTAAAAAATATTTGTAATAGGACTACCAGCTCTTAACAGCGGGTGTAATGCAAAGCAAATGAAAAAGACATTTGTTCCAGTCTTGTGAGGTGTATTACTTACAGTAGTAGCTAATACCCTGGAGCAGCTCAGCAACATATTTTTTTTTTTTTTAAGGTCACTATAGAAACTTGCTGAAAATTCACATCTCAGAAAGTACCTTCTTGTTCAGAAAACTGGTCTGGACTTTTACCCCCTTGCTTTTGTTCTCCCTCTTTTTTTTCTCTGTAAAAATGAGGGCAATTGTACAAAGCACACGAACTGAATGGATGCACTCATCATAGAATGGTTTAGGTTGGAAGGGACCTTAAAGATCGTTTAGTTACAACCTGCCTGCTCAAAACTGCATACGACCTGACTTTGAACACTTCCAGTGGTGGGACATCCACAATTTCCCTGGGCAATCTGTTCCAGTGCCTCACCAACCTCATAATGAAAAACTAGTTCCTGATATCTAATTTAAATCTACCCTATTCCAGTATGAAGCCATTACCCTCATCCGAATCATACCTGAAGAAATCAAAATGTGATTTGTTCTGCTTGGGTGTGAAGTGCATGAGGTGATTAATTTCCTCATTGTCTGTTCTTCCAAAATGTGGATAACAGATCTCAGTTTCTTTTTGAGTATCTAGATAAAGGCTCTTTAGCAAGAGAAGTATTGTACCACCTGTGATAGAAAATGAAACAAAGTGCATCACTGTTCTCAAAAGTGACCCCTTGGCTTGCTTCATGAATACTGTGAATAATCAATGAGTAAACACATTAGTATTATGTGAATATAGGCTACTGACTGTACATAAGTAAAATATTTGATTTTAAAGATTTCTTTTTGTTTTCTTAAATCTGAATGAATGGGTATGGTAGAGAGTAGAGACAGAAAAGATAGGCATCCCACCAATTCTGCTAGCAATGCTTCAGGAATCTCATAAGAATTCTCCCGTGTGACTTTTTTATGGGAAAGCAGCTTTCCTTTCTCAAGAGTGGAATTATAAAAGAGAAATTATGAACAGTGTTAGGGAAAAACACCAATAACCAGTAATATCTTTAAGAATTAAAAGTAAAGCCATCAGCATTTCCGTAGTCCCATTTTTATTGTGTTTATGAAACTGAGGACAGGAAAGTTACTTACAGTCATCACACTAAACTTTTGCTTGATTGGTAATGCCGAGTACACAAGATGTGTAAGAGGAAACAATGGATAGAAGATGATGCTACACAAAGTAGAATTAGAATTCAGTTGTGCACATTTACAAGTGATTGCAGGGCACTAAAAAATGTGTTGAGGTAGGTGGTAAATTCTTCTCCAAAGAAATGCTTTAGGACACTCATTTATTGTTTCAATATTCTCATGAAAAGCAAGGTATCAAAGAGATACATTATTATCCTGTGCATTGGTGGAAGTAGGGGCTGTTTTCTGAGAGGACATCTAATAAGTGATGTTTGACACATTTAATAGTTTACTTTTTAAACATACAAAACTGGTTTTAAACTTGAAAGAGAAACATTTGTTTTTCTCATTTTTGTTTAATAAAGAAGAAATAACTAAAAATCCAGATGTAATAAGGAAGGATATCAATTACAGCAGCTGGAGGGAAAAGAACAGTTGAACGTAGTTAAGGAGCTGCCCAAGGACTTCAGTTCTTAAAACTGCAGCACTAAAGATTAGCAAAAGCTGCCTGGCTTTCTCCTGGCTTCTCAAACCCCAAACAGTTGTTTTGCAGATGGGTTTAGCATAAATTCATGATATACCTGTGCGTCTCCTGCTGAAAGCATTCTGTGCCTTGACTCACATCTAGGAAAAGGAGGAACCTTGTGGAGCTTGCTGCAGGGTCAGGCCCTAGACAACCCTGAGGGCAAAGGTGTTTCTTTAACATGCTAATTTTATTTGTTCTTCAGATCCCTGCAGCCTGATGGTCCCTTGAAAACTTCTGTCACTAAGGAGATAGGGTGCAGCATCATATTTAGCTCCCAACTGTGCTTCGATATGTGTGATTTTCTGCTAGTATTAAGCTTGGTCAGTGCTGAAACGCTGCACATCAATACCTGTCCTGTGCTCATGTAATAGAAACAGTTGAGCCAAGGAAGCAGTGAGCAACACATGGGCTAATTTGCTTTGCTTCTCAAGAAATAGCCCATGGTCTTCTCTGGCTGCTTGTGGCCAGACTGCTCCGGTACCTGAGGCAGCTTGTTTAAAGCAAGCTCACATCTTCCTCTGCTACACTGGATCTGCAGTCGAAACATGCCTCAGGCCTCCTGTTCCCTCCAGTTTCTTCCCTGTTCTTTCTTAGAAGTCTGCACAGTATTCAGGGTGAGACTTTTTCTCTTATCTTCTGGCTGTAAACTGGTTATGCATGGCCATTTCAGCAAAACCCCTCTGTCTGCCATGATGATAATGAAGAGAACGATTTGTCCAATAGCAGTAAATAATCCTCTTACAGATGGAAAAAGATGAGGAAGTATATTTCACGGTGTGGGTAAATTATCAAAAAAGATCAATTATTTTCTATTTCTTACAAAGAGATAAGCAGGCTGCAGAGGTGCCTCAGGGCTTAGGGTGTGAGGCACACTTGGGATCCTCAGGACCCTGCAGTTACTCACCCTTAAAAACAAAGATAGAGTACACCCAGCACCATTTATGTGAAAAATATAAAATATCAAGTAGACATGTCAAAGCACCAGCCAAAAAACCTTAAAAAACAAAACAAAACAAAACAAAAGAAAAAAAAACCTTAAGAAACTAAAATCAATACAGCAAACTGTGCAAAAGTTTATAAAGCCATAAGAAGAAACCTCCAGAAATCCCTGGGATGAAGAAACCCACTTCACAAACCAGGCCGTAATGCCGAGTAAACATTTTCATTTGAGGTTATTTGTATGTTTTCCTTGA
Organism: Thinocorus orbignyianus; assembly: GCA_013400375.1. Classification (NCBI taxonomy): domain Eukaryota; kingdom Metazoa; phylum Chordata; class Aves; order Ciconiiformes; family Thinocoridae; genus Thinocorus; species Thinocorus orbignyianus. Next base: position 60,206 of record VXBW01007718.1, read on the forward strand.
ATGCTTGCAAAAGAGGAAAGAAAAATGTGTAAGCAGCACTTCTACTGGCAAGATAACATCGCTGCTTCAAGGCACAAAACCATATTTAGTGCTTGAAAGAACTGGAAGTCAAATGAAACAACCAGTAAAAGGATGGAAATGCAATGTGAAGCTCTATTTCAAGTCATTTAAAAATGTTTTTGATAATGAGAGTTAATTTTGCTGAAGAGGATGTCATGAAAAATATAGAAGCACTTACTGTGGGGTCATAGTTGATTGCTGAATTAAGGGCTGCAAAAAACCTAACAATGTTTCTGAGGATAACAAAATCAAGGTCTGTTTTTTGTTGGAAGAAAAACAAAGAAGTAAGACAGTAGCAAGCTTTTGGCAATCCAAATCTATTTGTGTCTACTGCCCTGCAGAAGATGCAGCAACTCTTCTAGATTGGGAATATCAGTAGAGAGTTTCAAAATAAATGTGGAAACAGATTTGTATGAGCCCAAGGTGAGAAACATCCATTTAAGGATTAAGCAGTCAAGCTCTGAAAGTGTCTGTTTCTCTCTAGTGCTGGTGATAGAGGCCCTGGTGATTATCTCAAATAGAGATGTCTTCTCTGAGGACATCAAAAGCTAAGTGAGATAAATCCTACTGTATGTGACACAGTATGTGCTCCATGTCAGTGGAGTCAGTGGCTGCTACCACTTCATTATCAGCCCCCGCTGGCAGGGAGACGATGTCTTCCCACTCACTAGTTCGATGGGGAGGGGGAAAGGAATGTCTGCTTGGAGATATGAGCCTACAAATATTTGCAAACCTGCACATAAGCAAAGCTATAAAGGAGATTTGATCAGATATGACCTGCTGACTTGAGAAAATCTGAATTTCTCTGTTTTTAGACTCTTGCATTTCACCTTCATAAACTGCTGTTGCTTAGTAGTAGGTCTCAGCTTGTTATTTTGCTTTTCACCTCCACTTTGTTATTTACATAATGTATCCCTTATTAGCTAAGAAGGAGTAATTTCTTTCATCAAATCAGATATTTTTATTGAACCTGCTGTGGACAGCTGACTTTCATTTTGCATTTGCTAATTCTTGCTGTAGTCTTCAAAACTTACGAATTTAAAATAAGCTACTCCAGCATTTGCAAATGCAAATAGCATACTTTTTATCATTTCCTTCTTTTATACCTTTCCAGCTGGGATGTTTCTAGGCCAGTATTTTGATTTGAAGAACAAGGCCTGCTGCTGATTAAATGAATCACATCAAAATTTGTGATATCTTACAAAAGACTTTGAAAAAAACATAGTCTATGCCACATTGTTCACGGTTAAATGTATCCCCACACTGGAGAACTTTCACTTATAAACAGAAATCTAGTGCAAAAGTTTCTCAAATGCCACTTTAATTATCACCAGTCTATGGATCTCGGGCCTCTAAGAAATAGCTTTTGCTTTACTCATGTGCAGTTTTTGTCATGACTATTGTTGAAGGTATATATGTTACCTTCTGAGATGTGGCAAAATGTTGGAAGCCTGTCCCTATGGCTACATTTGCCTCTCCGGAGAGTTTAGTGGCATGGGACTGAAGTTTTGATGAATAGCCTGATTTAATCTATGGGCTTTCTGACCTGTATCTTTGGAAACCAACTGAGGTAGTAGCAAAATTCAGACCTAGACACTTCCCCTCCCCTCCACCCCGAAATCTGAGGTTTGTTTTTGTTAAACAGTTTATCACTATTCTTAATTAGCTGGTAATAGGCTGCCAATTACTTATGTATATTAGAAGTAATATGCAGAAAACCTCCTTTTACTTATTATGCATTGATACATTTGCATTTTAGTTTTACACACGTTTGCTTCTATAGCACTAAAAGCTTACAATAGGCTTACATCAGGATCATTGCCTCTCTGATTAGTAATAATTACACGTGGAAATGATTATTCAGTCTTAATTCTAAGACCAAATAACTGTTATAGTGGAACAGCCATATCCCTTGCTGACAAACGGAGCAGGACTTCCTCACTTTTCCTGCATGGTTTTATGAGCACATCTATTGCATTATACTTCGGAGAATGCTTGCAATTTATTTTCATCAGGGCACTTAATGCTCCCTTACAAACACATGGTAGAACATGGAAGGAAAGTGAGATCTGTGTATTTTGATGTAGAGTTAATCATGTCTTATTAACCATATAAGTGTTAGGGATCTTGTCTAAAGCCAGTCATGAGGTCAGTTAAGTGAGACAGGATTGTTCAGACAGTCCTTTATTAATCTTAGTCACCTATTTTAGCACTGAATCAGTCTGGAAGTGGTTGTCTCTCTCCATTTCTTACAGAAAGAAATTAGGAGTCTGGTTTAGAATCATAGAATGATTAGTTGTTACGATGCTTAGATGTTAGTTTAGACTCATAGTTCAAGTTTTATGTGACTAAAGGTAGGTGAAACGAATCCCAGCCATGTAGTCTTCCAATTTCAAGCAGGTAAACTCTGGTTTATGTAATATAGGAAGTGAATGACCACTTAGAGTTTACCTACCACTACCAGCACTTCTTGGAAATTCAGAACAACCAGATGAACAGGTCATGTATTCTTGTGTCTGCACAGCAACGTGTTAAATCAGTGGTCTGAAATCATCAGCAATCTGTTTATGTAGACAAAAATGTTCCGATACACAAGTAGTTATATTTCCTTATCCTTGTAGTTTATTCTCTGAACTGAATGAGGCTCAGGAAGTGTAATTAAGGACTTTCATAGTACGTATGCACAAGGAGACAGATTCAAGGCTGTATGGGCAAGCTGAAATGTAATGTATTCAAACAGAAATATAGCATATTCTAACTAAATCCCCCAGTTTTTCAATTTAAATGCTTCTTATGTGTGTGGCTAATTAACTTAAGCTGTGGTGCTACTGATGCTACTGTAGAGGTTTTGAAGCTGAACCAGTATTTCTAAATGATGCAGATGCACTGTTTTTCATTGCTGCTGTATTTCTGCCTTTTCAACAGACTCTTGCATGTGGCAGACTCCCCCAGAATGTCTATCTTTGTGATTTATTAATCTTAAACTTGCTTACACTGGACAGCTGGCTGCTTCCTCATTGTTGTAATGAGTCAAATGCAACTTCCCCTCTCTGAACCTTCTTCATAACACATTTTCAATGTGACTACTATTTTATCTAAGCAACTTATGTGTCATCGATATATAAATCTGTTCTAAAGCTTATTTGGCTTTAACAGAGACTGTTTTAATAATTATAAATTTATCGGAAAAACATGGTTTTCATCATACTTGGTAAAATACCCACATTTATTTTTGCAGAGGAAGACAAAAGAGGTGGCAAAATTTGACTTGAATATCTCAGTAATGCTTATGGTATATTGGCAAAATATGACTATATGAATAGATAGGAAAACAGTTACTGCTAACAGCTAAATGTGACGCACAATACCAAAGCTGCAAGAAACGACAAAATGGTGGGAATTCACATTTTGTTTCTTCTGAGTTACATTTAATTACAAGAATAATAATCAAGAGGTACTTCAGAAAATACCCTTCCCATGGGCTTACTGGATACTCACCTAAACATAGACTCTTTATGATCATAAATCAGGAACTAATTCTGCCAGTCAGAAGAGTTTCTACTTTTTTGCCTTAATTATGTTCTTAACAGATGAAAAAAGTCAGAGGCAGAAAACACTGAAGCTCGCTTCTTGGGTAACAAGTCTGTGTTCATAAAACTTTATAAGGCTTTTTTCTACACTGCTTTCACTCCATGTGTCTGGTCAGCTGTGTTTTGGGAAATACTCCGTAACATCACCCAACTGTCCATCAGTAATATTTACTTTTCTTAATTTCTTGTGTAAGTTTTCTCTTTCTCCCTTTCATGTCTCCATTCACAGCTGTTCTGTTGTATTAGCTCGTTCTTCCCTCTGCTTCATTAGTTTCAGTGTGTGGTTAGCCATGCTGAAAATAAATAGTTGTTTTCTTTGTAAGTAAGTATGTAGTGGGGGTAAAAATGGGGAGAGTTGCTTGGTGTGAGAAATTCAAACTAATAACAACACATGTCCACAACCATCTCGTAAGCAGATACAGCTCCTGACTCAGTTTTGAAATGAAAATGAAGTGGATAATAAGAATAAACCAAACAGCAACACAAAAACCTCCTTGGACTGATGTTGTCCTTCAAGCCAGTGTCTCTGATCCTGATTATAATAAGTCATCACTAGTAATAATTAATCAAAGTTCAGCTCTTCGGTTGGTGGATAGCCAGAAAAAAAAAATATTGTTTATTATGTTTGCCTGTCTCTTTCTATGATGTGATTAGCTTGTTTGAATGAAAGAATTTGTAAAGAACTTGAAAACATACAGTTTAAGTAGATACTTATTTGACATTCTTATCCCATAGAGCCTCCTACTACAAATGCAATCTAGTTCATTAAAGTTCTGATCCACAGAATAAAAAATGCTGTTGGAATAAAATCTCGTAGTACTTACCAGTGTTTGTGAATGACTAATGTTGTTAGGAATATTTCCCACCATTATCTGCTTGTGAGGGGGACTGAGTGGGATTTCTTCAGATAAGGTGTTAAGCCTCTATATGCGGGGTACAGGCCTGATGTGAGGAATGGTATTAAAGAAAAACAGAGCTGAGATTACATTGTGTGGAGAGCTGTTTTTTTGTTTTGTTTTGTTTTGTTTTGTTTTGTTTTGTTTTGTTTTTTGTTTTGTTTTGTTTTTGTTTTTGTTTGTGGTTTGTTTTTTTTTTTTCTGTTTATACTATTAAAAGCATCATAATGATTTTGGTGACAGTTTCTTAACCTCCCTCCCCACAGAAAATGCATTTCATCTTCTCATTTAACAGTCTTTATACTCTGAAATAATGGATTTGAAGAAGCTTATTTGACCATTACATTTACAAATAATTGGCATTTTAGTCTGGTAACAATAAGGATATTCAGTGGCCTCATTAATTTTGTTTCAGTTAATTTAAAAATTTCAGTGCAGCCTAAAGCCATGTTGAGTTTAGCTGTGATTTCTTATCTGACACATCAATTTTGGTTAAGCTGATCAGTTTGTTTAATAGAAGATCTGAGGAAATGGAGAAACAGCTTGATTCTCTCTGGGATGTCAGTGAATTACTAATGCACTAATGCCCACCAACTTCTTGGAGTCTTATTTTTATTATTATTAATATAATTAATTTCCCAATGAAGAGAATTAACAGACTCAAAACAGCTTTGGGAAGAGTTGGATGATGCCTACAGAGACGGGAATGAGAGACTAGACCCAGTAGCTTTGTACATATCCTAGAGCCAAGAATATCTCACTCTGTTACTATAAACACTTACTGGTTTTTTTGATCAGAGTTTAATTATGACCAAATATACTACCTTCCAGAGAAGAGTGAAAAATCTACATATCGTGTTTTGTGATCACTGAGTACAGGCTGACATTCATTAAAATATCTTAGCTCCTCATTTATGGCAAAATTCCACCTACAGTAAAAAATATTTTTTCCTAGAGAACCTCCAGTTTAAATGCTGTTTATTTTTTGTAAAAAAAATAGGACTTGGGTCTCCATTTTTTTGAGTCTGTGGGAATTATTTTCTAAGCTTTTGTAGCAGTTTAGTGACTTTTATTCTTTCATTCAACTAACCCATGAGTTGATTTACTTTTTTGTAATTACATTTTCAGTTTAAAATTAAAAAATGTGTTACAAAGTTTCTACTCATGCGGTCTGTTTTTGAAGTATTTTAAACTAAGTAAGCTTTAATTGAGAAATAACGTTTTTGGACTTTCTTTTTTTTAAGCTAATATGCATTTGTATAAATATATGTAAACTAATCTCTATCCATAAGTAAATTAATACATACATATATAAATAAAAATTAACACATGTATTTATGCATGCATGCATGTATGTATGTATGTGGATTTCTCTCTTTATATGTCTCTGTGTTTCAATATATGGCATCAAGAGACAAATTCAAATGGTCTTTATGTTCATAACAGTTCTGTTGAACACTTTGGTACTGAGCAAGACTGAAAGAGTTTAACAGTCTTTAATGTCTATCTTTTTGTTAAATTTGCCTGATATGTAAAGGCAGCATTTATGTACAATTAAGGACTTACCAAGGAGTAGAACTTGAATCAAGATACCTGACTGGCCCCACATGTCCTATGATTATGGGAAATTAGTAGACTCTTACTACAATATCTCACAGAGATTTAAAAAAATTAATTTTAGATAGTTTAGTGTGGTTTCATAATAGATTAACTGTAGCTTACATTTTTAAACACAGTTACAGAAAACACAAGACTGCAAAACCACGAATAACTGTGCTAATACTTGCTCTTGGATGCCCTTCTACTGTAAATCTGTGTCCTCACAGGGGACTCGGAAAGCTGCACTGATGTGCCTGAGGTGACTCCACTGACCTGAGGCATCTTGGGCACTGGAACCCTCCTCTGACTCCTACCTGGCTGTACATAGAAACTGAGACAAATCTCTTTCCTTTCTCTTTTCCCAGGCTCCAACCACTGTTAAGAAAACTGGTTTTAAAATACTACTGAGAGGTTGGTAAGTCCTTTTGATTTAAGTAATTATAGTTGAATATTTTCAAATTGTTATGTTTGAACGTTTGTTTTTCTGGAATTGTGCTTATAATACCATCATAACATTCAATTTAATTCAAACATTAACTCAATTCAATGCAATACCAACATAACATTTGATTGTGGTTTTGTCCTGGTTTCCAGCAGGGAGGGGGTTGATTCTCCCCTGTCTCTATACGGCACACCTATTCCACCCCTTGTGCGCCAGGCCCAGGGGCAGCAGGGAGCAAGCCGGGGAGGGGAGGGGCCACAACCCGGAGCGGGCGTGGTGACGTCATGGCGTAGGCATATATATGGGCGGGCGGCGCCGGGTTGCGCTCAGCGGCGTCGGTGGCGGTCGGGTCGGGTCGGATCGGAGCGGAGCGGAGCGGAGCGGAGCGGTCGGTATTGTACTCATGTTTGTCTCCTCCATCTGTGTTGCTGTTTCCCTGCAATACCTGTTGCTCTGGTGAACAGTTTTTATCTCAACCCACGAGTCTGCCTTTTCTTTCTCATCCTCCCCCCCCCGCCGCTTGGGGGGCGTAGCCAAGGGACTGCCATGTGGCGCTTTTGTTGCCGCCGAGGCTAAACCGTGACAGGTTTCAAAACCAAATTTTTGTCCCTGCAAATGAGTGTCCATGATAGAAGAAACCGGTTTAGGTTTTACCTTACTCGTTTGCAACATATCTCAGCTTTAGGTTGATTGAATGTATCTCTGAACATGTTCGAAATGAGGCTGCAGAACTCTCACTGGTGAAGTTCATCTGTCATACCTAAAACTCAGACTCTGTACTGGCAGAAATATGTGTGGTGTCAGTGCTATGGTACATACGCAGAATTCCAAATCTGACGTGGTTTAGAGATTTTCTTAAGGTATCAGAGTGTTTTTTCAGGGTCAGGTTGTCTTCCATCCCAGTCAAAGCAAAGCTTTCTGTCCACTTCAGTGATAGCTGGATCATTCTGTTTTAAAGTTGACACACCATTTTCTGAGTATTAATATATTTATTTATTTTGCTGAAATTATTCATATTATCTCCGGTAGAAATTTTCTACTGCAGTTAGCACTGAGGTGTTTAGCCATTTATCATTATATTGTTTCTACTCTATTTTGTTGTGTATTGATGTAATGGAAAGTAAAATATATACCATCAAATCATTATCTTATTGTTCAACAGAAACAATCTTTAAAAAGCGTAGCAAATGAAATGATTAATAATAAATGAGGAATTGCACAGGTATTCACTGAGTTATTTCTGTGGTTTAATATACAATACTGTGTGTTACCATACCAAGGGACAAAAATAATGATTTTAAGCTGCTCTTGTGCTTGTAAATTGAGGTATCTGTCATCAGAAGGTGTTAATTCACAAAAGCTTAACATGCTACATAACGAGAGACCATCAAATCAATTGGTGTATGGATTCTTGATAAAATCTTCTCGTACAATAGCATTATGTGACTTTATGCTGTGGAAAATGTACTCTGTAGTAAGTGGATGTCAGAGAAACAAAACAGGTGCAGCACGCTATTCAAAAAGATATAGATCTATTTCTATGAAATTGCCTCAATTAGGGAGCATTTTTATTTGAATTTTCTATTTTTTTATCACCTTTTTAGAGTTCTTTTACTAGTGAAACAATTGATGAAACCAGTCAACCAAATCAAAGGAATAAAATTGTATGCATGTTAAAAAATAAACCAAAGTGAAAAAAGAAGGTAGCACAGGTGGCTCTATTAAAACACATACACGAAATGCCATCAGGAAGATGCTGCTTTTAACCATTTTTTCTATTAAGTTCAGCATCTGTGCAAAACAAGATTGCAATCTTAAACTCATATTGAAAAAGGATTATGTTTATATCATATTATTGAATGATAACAAAAATGGGTCCTCACTATACATTTTTAAATGCATTGTTCTTTCTGTTCTCCTTAAAGGGAGTCTTTATGATTGAACTGTATCAGGTAGCTGAGTTGAATATTTTCTCTTCTTACATGTACACAAAGATAGAGCTGGTAAACCTTTTCCCTTGTGGCAGTCCCAGGTTAGCAGATTTCTATTTTATATGCTGAGGAGGCAGCTGTAGGAAATGTCATAGTTGATTTTGGGAAAACCATACCACTGACCAGAAATCAAATCAAGCAGTGAATAATTTAGTCTTATTGGCTTGTTCTTTTCCTCTCCAACATACACGATGTTCTCCTCCACTTTATAGGCAGGAACTGGGTCCCAGTGCAGCGCTGGTACCTTTATATGCGGAGGCTATTCCCCTGGAAAACAGCTTATAGAAGACTTTAAGAAAGAACAGAAAATGTTGCCAAACCAGAATAAGAAAGCTCTTTTGGAAAAGTGGTATTTCTACAAGGACAGTAAGCCTTATATCGTGCTATCTATGTGAAGAGCATCTAGGATCCAATTAGGTTGGTGTCCAAGGATAGATGCCACAGATTATCTCCCTTAACCTTTATTTTATTTAACAAAATTTAGAGAAATCTGTGGCAAGGTGACTTCCCAATTCTATAGCCTCTACAAAAGCACTTACTATCAAACTGGATTTTGTGATCCATCTGTATCATCAATCCAGAAAGGGGCTGGACTGTGACATATGCTTTGTTGTTCATTGTGTTCTCCCCAAAAATGTCCAGCGTGGTCTGAAGAATATCACAGACCACAATCTGCTTTCAGCTGTCAGCATGGTAGAAATCATCCTGTTTTACTAAAGAAAAGAATTCAGATGGATGAAGAAGTGTGCTATTGGGCTTGTGAAGAATGGCCCTTGATTACGTTTACTGGTGGATACGTACCCATAGGCATGGAGTTCAAGGGTCAGGTCCAGGCTCTAGTCCCTGCTGCATCTCACATTTTTGTTATATCTGTACTCAAGTAGTTTTAATGCTATAATTCTGTTAAATAATGTTGTAGTGTTACTGCCAACAATTTTTGTGTAAGTAGGTAACCATTTCAGCTTTTATCCACTTAATATTTGTAGAGTTGTGTTATGCTTGTTCTGCTCATTTCAGTTCTTGAACTAGAAAAAGGCTATTCCATCGGATAAGTTAAGCCTCAGTTCATCTCAGCTAACATGGAAATCCTGTGAGGAGTAAGCTCTTTTCTCAGCTCATGAGGTTAGAGAAGAATTGCCAGAGGGCAACTCATTCCACCTCTTATGTGAATCACTCACTGGAATTGTCTCTCCCTTCCCATTGATGCCTCAGATAAATAGGACAATTCCAAACTCTTTATTCTATTAAAATTGCTCTGAAACAGGACATGGTGATTTTCTGGTTTTAATCATACAATTTCAGTTTCTCGTGGTTTCTATTTGAGAATTATCGGCTTTGTACATCTTCCTTTAGGCATTTGTGAGTTCAGGTTAGAACAGAAACCTGCACTGTCTCTCAAAATAAATTGACTTTCATGAATTATATTTGCTTGCTTGTTTTGTGTAAAGGGTTAGTGATTGTGTTTTCTTCAGATGGCTTAACCTCTGCAAAGCAATTTTGAATATCATACCATAGCAATTCAACATATGTAAACTGAAAAGATTAAGATTAAAGTTTTTGATACATCACTGATTGAATTTCACCTTAAAATAATAGAAAATATTTGCATAACAATAAACCACTAAGGTTTGAAACTATTTTTACTGGGAGACTTAGGACTTAGCCTTCTGTGACATTTTTCAGAAAAAGAGGGGATTACTTCCGTAATCATGATGAGTTTTAGTATTCTGATATTAGCCTTGGACCATCCAAATCCAGTTTTCTGTTTCTTTTTAACTTACTTTCATCCACTAAATTATATTCTACATCTCCACCTGTCACTAACATTTGCCAATCATTTGTTAAGTTTTTGTCCCTTCAGTAAAAGCATTGACAGTTTCATTTCTAAGAGTTCAAAATAATGGAATTTTTGGGAGGTAATAATTCGCAGATGAGTAAACATAAACCCAGGCATCTGATTTAAAAAATCTATATGGGCAGAAACTTCTGGGGATCAGAGAATCATAGGATAATTCAGGTTGGAATGGATCTTGAAGACCATGAAGTTCCAACACCCCTGCCATGGGCAGGGACATCTCCCACCAGAGCAGGTTGCTCAAAGCCCCATCCAGCCTTGTCTTGAACACTTCCAGGGATGAGGAATTCACAGCTTCTCTGGGCAACCTGTTCCAGTGTCTCACCACCCTCACAAGAAATAATTTCTTCCTAATATCTAATCTAAATCTCCCCTCTTCTGATTTAAAACCATTACCCCTCATCCTACCACTATATTTCCTAACAAAGATTCCCTCTCTGTCTCTCCTGTAGACTGCACTTAGGTACCAGAAGGTTGCTATAAGTTGTTCCAAAGCAGCGCTCAGCTCAAGACTAACTTCAAAGACAGATCTGGTTGCTCAATGTCTTGTCTAGGTGAGTTTTGCCTTTTTTCAGAAAGGCAGATATCACATTTGACCTGGGCAGTCTTTTCCAGTGTTCATCACTCTTGTGCACAATTTTTCCCTTGTCAACTTGTCAAGATTACTTCTTGCCCTTTCACTGTGCATCTCTGTAGAATCTGACTCCACCTTCATAAACACAGTGAATGCTATTCCCATTCTCTATAACCTAGATATCGCAACCAGCTTTGGAACGTTCCTGTCAGCAAAAAATGCTATTTCTTAGGCCTGATAATGAAACATATTAAAGAAGGATCAAATCAATGATATTACTCACATTAATATTTCTGGTAATTACGTTGACTTTATAAAGCAATTGCCTACCCTACACAGTACATTGAAGAAGGAAAAAAAGTACCATAAATCAGTGGCAACTCAGAAAAGACAAGTTTAGTGCTTTTTTTGAATTTGTAAATAGATGTTAGCAGTGGAAATAGATTTTGTATCCTGTTGCTTCTTTGGCACATCCACAAGCACTAGTGGAAAGAAGAAAGGTTCTTAGCAGTATCTGACACAAAAAGTACGAGGTGCAGCTGGTGAATGTTGAGTCTTACCAATGAAAAGCAATGGCCAACAAATCTATTGACCGATACATGTGAAGTAACTTTTACAGTGCAAAATGGAATAATATGCTTTGGAAAAGAGATAATACCAACTTTAGCTGGTATAATTATTTCTCATAAATTTAAATACACAAAGGTAGTTTACGTGTCGATGAGAACCCTGCTTGGATAGCATAACAGTCTAATAAAATTTCACAGTTATTTTTGGGTCAAAGTTCTGTGAGAGAGTAGCTCTGTTCCATTCATCATAAAAGGCCCAAGATGAGTTATTTGCACCTCAGTTTCACAAGGTGGGCAGTGAGTATTTCATTTGAGGTAAGCACTCCTGAACTTCAAGTCATGCTCTCTCTATCTTTGTATAAGTTGTCAAATAACCCATAGAATCCTCTCTGATTCTTCTATCTCTAATTATTGTGAAATGAGAAAATTTATCCACCTGAGCATCAATCTGGATGAATGAGATTTGTTCAGAATCTATTCTAGTTTGAAAGAAGTTGTTTTATAAATACCTTTCTTTTCGGTAACATAAAATATAAATGGATTTATAAACAAAGATCTAGTCCAACAACATTCAATGAAACAGCTAAGTAAACTCTACTTCTTGCTATATATATATTTAATTTGAGATGGGAATTTAACGTCATACTGGGAAGAGGATACAAAGACTCAGAAAAACTATAAAGTTTTTATCTAATCTATCCTGCAGTTGGTCAGTAAATCTGAAATGCCAAGATAAGAGATAAACCTTTGCAAGAAATAATTTCTTAATACTTGCAAATCCTAGTTGTTGCTTGGGGTCTTTTTTGGGGTAGAGGGGCTGTTTGGTTGGGTGGGTGTGTTTTTTTTCCTTTTTTTCCCCTCAACAGTTTGTTGTCCAGGAAATTGTAAATCAGGAGTATCTAACATTGTCTTTCAGAAGCCCCACCTGAATTTAGTGTCTCAATATTTCATTAAGTAATTAATTCTCCAGAGGGGAAAATCAGTGGGAACACAGACAAAATGACTTGCCTGACATTAATAGGATAAAGACTAGAAGAAAATTATCAAAACTCCTGAGTCCTCATCTCAGCCTTTCATGGTGCTTCATCTTCAGTTTCATGACCGGGACTTTTCCTGACTTATGCTTCTTATATGTTGTGGAAGGATTGTAAAAGAGTAACCAGAGTTAGGAAAAGCTACCAAAAATAAAATGAAAAATAAACCATTTAATATGATTCGTTAGGACTTGGATGTCCAGCAGGAGGTAGGTTTCCACACAATAAGGTTTAAAATAAAACATGAAATCATCTGGGTCTTTTGTCATCACTGCAAGCCACCATTATTCATGCACTGCTAATGAGTATAATTTATGATAAGGCACAATGACACAGCATGAAGGATTCTTGCCTAAGGCACCAACAATCCTTGTGATGCTCGTGTAACAAGGTAATTGTGGTGCAGCTCATACAGTGTTTGTGACAACGAATCTTAAGCTGATGTGATTGTCCTATATTACAAAAGAACAAAGCTAAATTGAAATTATAGACCTGCAAGACATTTTGATTGTAAGATTTGTGTGTTTTTGTTTTTTTTTTTTCCTGGTGTTCTCTCCGTAACTAGTTTCATGTCCATCTAAAAAAGCAACAAGATATTGGATAATATATATATATATATAAATGTTGTATTTTAAAATGGTTTAGCACTTAGTGCTATACTTCTAATATGGAAAGAAATCTGTGAAAGAGTATAGCCCACTGGGCTATTTTTTATATCATCCCTTGTGGTCGTTCTCTGCCCTGTGAGATTTGAACTAGAAAACAGATCTGTGAGTAGCATCAGTGCTTTAAAAATAACTCAGAAATTCTAGTCCATAGGTAGCCATGCACAAAAGGAGTTACAAAGTCCCAAATGAGCATTCATCAGAGGCTAGGTTGACACTCACCCTTCATAAACTATAGAAAATGTTCTTGTAGTTGGAGAAGAGCATAACATACTCTGATCCATTTACAGGGATTCCAGATAATGATAATCTATAATAATAGTAACCATAGTATAGTAATTTACCTGAGTACATCCCACCTTATTTTAGGCACTGCATTGAGGCCCCTGAAATTAAGACTGTCTTTACGGGCATTGAAGAAGGGTGTTTCAGTCCATGTTAGATTCCAATCATCTTGTGGAACAAGATCCATCTGAAGATCACAGAATAGTTCAAGCTGGAAATAAGATCAGGAGGTCTATAGTCCAATTTCCTCCAGAAAGCATGGTCAACCTGGAATTCAAACCAAATTGCTGAAAAATGTCCTTCAAAGTTTCCAAAGATGGAGACAGGATCAAAGGCCTTGTTGAAGACAAGGTAAATGATAGACACTTCTCTCTCCTCATCCAGAGATCCAGCCATTTTTGTCATAGAGGGTAAACAGCTGGGTCAACCGTGAGTTATCGTTGGCAAATCTCTGCTGACTGCTCCTGATTATGTCTTAGTTCATGAACACTGAAATGTGTTCCAGGAGGACTCACCTCCATGGTTTTCTTAGGGACTGGGGTGAGACTGACCAGTTTGTGGTTCTCTGCATTGTCTTTTCAACCTTCTTTTGAAGCTGAGTCCAGCATTTGCCTTGCATTTTAATTCTGTCTACAAAACTCCACTATTTTACATCAAATTTTANGCTCAGGAAGCTTTCATCTCAAGGTATCTTGTTTAAATATTATAGCATTTTAATTCTGTCTACAAAACTCCACTATTTTACATCAAATTTTAATTCTCCAACTTCTGCTTTCAGACAGGGTTATATTAGGTGTTTGTCAATCAGAACTTTATACCCCAAAATAGGTAACTTTATTTATGTACTTCAACAAAGTGATCAGGTCACCTTTCAGCCTTCTCTAATAAACTGAATAATCTATGCAGGACCTTGAAAGCAAAGGCAAGAAGTTTGAACTCGATGTTTAAACAGTTGTTTTGATATTCTTTAGCTATGTCTTTATCCTGTTTTGAATGACTTTCAATATGTATTATTTGTAAAATTATTAAAATTTATTCTTTAGTTATGCTGACTTTGCTTTGATGACATGAAAGGCATCCAAGATTACCATTTCTATTAATTGGCTTTAATCAAAAATTTTTACAGCTAGATAATGATAAAACTGCATCAGTTTTACTGTCACATGCTGCATTTTAAGTGATGATGCATTTTCTCTCTGGTTTTGTTTTATAAATACCATATATTTATATCAAGGCAATTTGTAAGGGTCCCAGTGGAGATAAGACGCCTGAAATATATAGATGCAATAACACAAAGACCTCCAACACTAAATAAAAAAAAATCAGACAAAAGTTGGGGGAAAAAAATCTATTTCTCTCTCCATTTTTTATTGGGAAAAAACCCAAAACACTTCATAGAGAGAATAAATACCATGAGTAAGATTGTGTAGGTAATATCTTGAAATACTTTACTAGTATCTTCATTCAAAAGCAATCTGTCCATTTCACTGAAATTAAAAGTTAGAAATTTAACAGATAACCTCATTGTGAATTGAGCAGTGCTTTACTATAGAAAAAAAGATAATAATCCAGTCAGTTCTTCCCCTGTGTGTTTGTAACACTTTAAACAGACTTACGATGAAAATAGAAAAGCTGCCTACTTGCAGATGAGGGATTGATGACTGGGATTAGAAGAGAAAAATCTCTTCATTGGTCATTTGCAGCACTCTTTAGTCAAACTAATGACTTAAAAGATCCTACTAGAAAAAAATTTAATGCAGGTTTGTTATCAGAGGTAAATGACAGCACTTAAGGGAGTAGCAATTACAGACTGGTAACAGAGAACTTTGATGTATCACATATTACTGTTACATGATGAAAGGATTAATAATAACAATACGAATATAATAATGCAGTAAGACAAGCATAAGATGTAAAAAGCAAACACATTACGTTCCAATGAGGTGGGAATGTAGATTGAGGTATTCACTATTCAACAGGGAGATACAGTATCTCAGTGTGTAAGACTTCACAACAGAACCTGCACAGATAGAAATGCTTGATTCTAAGGAAACAGAGACTGGGAGTTATCATGATACTTCCTTTTTGATAAAACTGTTTAAATTGTTCATTTGTTAAAGAGACTAGAGGAACAATGACACTGTTAAAAATGCTTGTGGGATATTTTTTAAAATCTGTACGGTAACTGGGAAATATTTAGTAAATGTGGTTTCTCTTATACACTCATGGGAATTTCTGCAGAAAATCATCTCACCAGGAAATTAAATTCATTTTCTTTTATACATAAATTATCATGGAGTATTTGGGCCTATGAATATTACTGAGTCACTCGTTGTGCTTGTGCTAGATCAGAAATAAAATCAATACGCTTTCCCCTCAACCACCTCCTCTATGACATTTCCAGAAGTGTCGCGTAGAAATCCAGTTCCCACTGAAGCTGATAGTGCAGATTAGCCTTCGTGATGTTAAGATTTTGTTCTGAGCTGTTCCAGTGAATACATTGTTCTGGTTTCCAGCAGGGAGGGGGTCTATCCCGCACAGCTATTCCACCCCATGTGTGCCGGGCCCAGGGGCAGCAGGGAGCAAGACGGGGAGGGGAAGGGGCTACAACTGGGAGTGGGTGTGGTGACGTCACGGTGTTAGGCGTATATATGGGTGGGCGGCGCCGGGGTGCTCTCAGCGGCGTCAGTGGCGGTCGGGTCGGGGCGGAGCGGCACGGCGTGCAGTCGGTATTGTACTCACGTTTGTCTCCTCCATCTGTGTTACTGTTTCCCTGCAATACCTGTTGTTCTGGTAAACAGTTTTTATCTCAACCCATGAGTCTGCCTTTTCTTTCTCATCCTCCTCCCCCGCCACTGGGGGGCGGAGCCAAGGGACTGCCACGTGGCGCTTTTGTTGCCGCCGAGGCTAAACCATGACATACATGTAATAGAGGACCTGCTTGCAGACGTTATATATGTCTCACTAATTATCTAGAATTAAATACAAGAGTAGATTTGTTTCTCATGTTATGTTTCCGTTGCACAAGATGAGCTGTGATGACCCACTGCAAACAGCTTCTGGGAAAGAGTAACCATAATGCTCATGCCAAGACAGGATCTGCTGACATCTGAGTTGAGAGCAGTAAAAACTTAGGCCGAAATTACTAAATTGCTACAGGAACAGAGAAAACAGACAGAAACCTGGGAAACTTTGTTGGGAAGACCTTTGAGACCAAGACTGTTTTACAGCATCTTATTTCAAGAAAACAGCATTACGAAACATTACAGTTAAACTCAGAGCAGACTGTGACAATATGTCATGGCATATCTTGTGTGTCAATTGTTTTCTCCTTTGGGAAGTAGAGCAAAAAAGGAAGTGTTTTGTGTGCCATCTGTTTAGCGTGATCCTTCACTTGTTGCATATATCAACCATATGACCGGTCCATGTATGTGCCAGCAGAGATCACTCTTTTCCAATGCTCATTTGATTGTGCTTTAAAAAGAAGTCTCCACAGGCCTTCCTTTAACAAAGAAGTTTCTTGAAACAAATTGCGTACCTTTAAATTTTATACCTATCTACTTTGGCCACAGAATTCATGCCTCTAAATATGTATCAGTAAGGCAATCTGCTTCCACTGAAATGTGTTTCACCTTGCTAAAATAACTACAGCAAATATGATTAATCACTTTTCCCTCAGGGTCATTTATTAGGAATAGCTCATGTAGTTACTACATGAAGCATCCTTCTAGGGTGGTGTGATAAAGTGAAGGCTTTTACAAATTGGTTTCTTGCTTGGCTGGTGCCTACTGCCATTACCTGTGTGAAATTGCACAGCTGACTCTTGCAGACTGTAATACTTTGAGAAACTGTCGTAATACCTCAAAAAAAATACCACCAACAAAAAATCCAAACCAAAAAAACCCCCAAAACAACCCAATGGACCCAACACCCTAAAACCATCATCAACCAAAACTTTTTATATTATCAGTTAGTCTCAAAACAACCTCCCTATCCACTGCATTTTGTAATTTCAAAGAATAATATGATGTAATAAAAAAAATAAAAATTGATACAATATAGTCACTGCAAAAGTCCATTGTCTTAGGAGTGCTACTTAACATTTCCTAACACAGAACACTTTAATTTGGGAAACATAGCTGTCAAAGGAAAATATTTTTTTAGTGGGAAAACAAGCAAGTGAAATCGCACTTTTGTTTCTCACAGATCACAGTAGACAAGAGACATGCTTGCAAAACCAGTTTATTTTAACCAAATTCATCAAATTTCTCTTCTAAGAAGTTGTCTTCAAATGTGATGATGGTGATATGTCCACTGTGATAAGACAAATCTTGAGAATCAGTGCAGTAAGCATCTATGTTTTTCTGTGCAATATTTTTTTTTCTTGCCCCCTCTTTTTGCTTTTGAGTCGTTTTCTTGCCAAACAATTTTTGTTGGGATATTTTTTCCCATTCATAACAACAACAACAACA
Source organism: Thinocorus orbignyianus (assembly GCA_013400375.1). Classification (NCBI taxonomy): domain Eukaryota; kingdom Metazoa; phylum Chordata; class Aves; order Ciconiiformes; family Thinocoridae; genus Thinocorus; species Thinocorus orbignyianus. Next base: position 78,238 of record VXBW01007718.1, read on the forward strand.
AAAACCTATATAAAATCAATTGGCTGTAGTGCATCAAGATGGACTGTAGCAAACCATGAAAGCAAAAACTTGTTGAAAAGTTTGTTCTAAAGGGTCTCTCCAGGGGCGGGTTACTGCAAATGTTTGAACTATCTCCTCAGGATATCAGATATCTGGAGGTTCAATTCTTTGTCTTTGAGACAATACTGAATGAAATACAACTGCCAATGCCTGTGACCTTCATTCTAAAATAAATCAGTTTTTGATTGAGTGGAATGAGAATAAAATCAATGTTGGAGGAAATCCACAAAAAACCATTAAAACTACATCTCTAAAGCACACTAATGTTTGTATTCCCAACACAACAATTTTTTACATGAAAAAAATTACTTTACCCTGTAAATCTGAAATAGCATGTTAGTTGGAGTAAATTAAGAGTATAACGCATGCCCTTTCAGTTCGCAATGACCTTATGTGGATTTATTTACATTTCTTAGAAATATCCTTGTAATAGCACTTAAAGCTTTTTAGAAGTAGCAGAGACATTCATGCCATTAATGTTGTTAAAATAGAGTAAGTGTACGTGGCAAATATCATATCCTAGATTTAATATCCTAATTTCATCTCTTACTTTGAAAATAGGATGTCATATATTGTGGTGGATTTGGAGGTATGCTGAATTAGAGGCACTTTAAGTAATTCATAGGAACTGTCTTGTGAGTGGCAGTAGTGTAAATATAGGATTTTGTTAAATTAGCGCAAAAGGAAAGTCAGTCTGTGGAGCAGCGGTGCCTCTAACAATTACCTAGTGTAACAATGTGAAATAAGTACACACCAAAAGTATTTGTAGTAAAAGCCAGAAATATGTAAAAAATTTACTCAGCATGAAATAAAGAAGGATAAAAAATATCCCGCTGATTTTAGATCTCAGTAGAAGTCGAAAGTAGATGAGGTTTCCCTTCAACACACATTTTAATTTTTTTCCCCAAGAATCTACATCAAACACATTGAAGAATTCAGGCTTCCAAGGCCCAAGATGAACTTAAGTAGGTTGGTTAGGATTGCTTTGCAATGCAAAATCGGCCTTCCTTCTGGGCTTTTGGCATCTCTTTTCTTGCAAAAGGGATCTTGTCAGTTAGAAAATTCTAGCTAAAAATAAATCACAGTTCCTTGACTTCTCTTCTGCATGAATAACTTTGCACTTAGGTTACCACATCTGCTTTTATAGCCTGGTTGCTTCTGGATTTCTGCAAGAAGAGATGGGTGATGTCCAGGATGAATAATTTTCCCCTGATTTTTGTAGTTGCTTAAGAGAGTTGATGGAATGTGATCGTTATTAATGAAAAATAATAAAAAACAACCCAAACGAAAGTAAAGTAGGCAATTGCCTTTATCTTCTTACACTTTCTAAACTTATTAGTAAACTAAATTACCATAAGCAAGCATTTACTTCCTGGAGAGGCTCAGTTATCTTATTATTTGCTAAAAAATCACTGTTGAAATATGTAGATACATATGTATCTATGTACATATGTAAGATAAATCTTACCCAAAACATCACTGATTCTTTTCAATGTGCTGGCTCTTCAGCATTTCTGTTTATAAATACCAAGAAATGTCAATATGGGTAATGAGTGTTATTGTGTAGGCTTTCTATAGCAATTAGTGAAAGGTGAGGAAAAAAAAAATATATCTATGGAATCACGGAATCATTCTATTTGGAACAGACCTTGGGAATTCCCTGTTTCAGTATTCCAGTCAACACTGAATTTGGACCTGGTTACTTACAGCATTGTGCAGTCGAGTTTTTCAAAACCTCCTGGGATGGGTGTCTCACAGCCCCTCTGGGCAACATGCTGTCTTTTAATCTTCATCATGAAGTCAAGCTGATTTCTCCTGACCCCGCACTGCAATCCTGTGAAGAGCTTGTCTTGTTCTCTTGGTGACTTCACCGTAGGCACTGGGGTGTTGCTGTTAGGTGCCCCCAAAGCTGTATCTTCTCCAGGCTGAACAAGCCCACCGCCTGCGGCATCTCCACAGAGTAAGTCCTCCAGCCTCAACCACTTTATTGGTCACTGAATGAACTGACTATAATTTGTTAGAGTCTTTCCGGTGCCAGGGTGCCCAAAAGTGGATGCAGAACCTACATGTGTTATCGTGAGTACTGATTATAGCGAGATAATTCCTTCTTTGGTTATTCTGGATCTGTTCCTGCTGTTAAAGCCCAGGATGATGATGCTTCTCTTCTCTTTGCTTCCAGGGCACACTGCTGTCTTATGCTCCAAGACTTTTTTGCGGAATGGTACACAGTCAATTCCCAACCAGTAATGATTGGGATTAGGGAGGGTGTTAAAGTCTCCCATGTGCAGGCCTTTGCCTTTGTTCAGGCTAACTGTTAAATACATGGGAGAGGTCAAAGCTCTTCTGTAAATAGTAAAGCTTTTCTATTATTGACTTAAAGTTATGATAACACTTTAGTCAAATCTATTAAAGCAGATTATATAGCACTACTTTATCTCATTGTTTCTTAGTATAGTTGGTAAGTTGTTTAAAAATTTATCAGAGATGAAGTAAAAATAATGTCCAGAATCTTTATGGAATTTTTCCAATTTTATCCTTGGAAAAGGAAAACTTCTTTGTAGCCTAAAGGATTTTTGCTTAATAGAAGGTCTTGTTTTGTACTTTGCCTATGAAGACAGGCTGAGAGAATTTAGGCTGGAGAAAAAAAGGCTCCAGGGAGATCTTAGAGAAATGTTTTAGTACTTAAAGGGAGCCTATACAAAAGGTGTAGAGGGACTTTTTATCAGGGAGTGTAGTCAACGGAGGAGGCATAATGGTTTTAAATCGGAAGAGGGGAGATTTAGATTAGATATTAGGAAGAAATTCTTGACCGTGAGGGTGGTGAGGCACTGGAACAGGTTGCCCAGAGAAGCTCTGGGTGCCCCATCCTTGGAAGTGTTCAAGGCCAGGCTGGATGGGGCTTGGAGCAACCTGGTCTAGAGGGAGGTGTCCCTGCCCATGGCAGGGGACTTGAAACCTGATGATCATTAAAGTCCCTTCCGACTCTAACTATTCTACAATTCTATGATTCCATAAGACGTATTTCAACGATGCCATACTCTTATGCAATAATAGATACACATTATCAACTTTTTGCATGAGTTGTATTAGAAAATTGCTCATCCTACATTAATAGTTCAGGCCCCATTAAACTGGTTCTCAGAGATACTCAGGAATACACTGTCTGCTCTGTCTGAAATATGGAAACAAAAAAGTGAATCATGCCTAAGAACTGAGCATGGGAAAAATCAGGAAAATTACGGTAGCAACCTGTGTATATCTTACACTAAGGGGAGAAAAAGACTTGCGTAAGTAATCAAAATTTGATATTATGTATGGGACTGTTTATTTGCTAAAATTTGATTTCCACGAGTTGATAAAGTCTGTTAGTCATCAGTATTGTCTTTCTGCAAGCACACATGCAAATAAAGCAGTTTCTGTAACACTTATAGAAAACTCACACAAAAATTCAAATACAGTTTATGTAAGTAGAACTGTAAGTAAAAGTCAGAAAATGCTTATTAAAAAAATCTTGTCCCAAAACCAAGTATTTTCAGAGATCAGACTATTGTGTTTTACTTTAGTCTGTCAGTCTATTATTCCTACTTTTTTTTTTTTTATTTATTTTTACTTACCCAATGGGAATTCCATTAAATCCCTTTATTCAGCATCTGTGCAAACCCCACAGAACATGCCACCTGATTAGATATTTTAGAGTAGTTATATGAAGAGTCAATAGGAGGAGAAAACTGAGCTGGACAACGGAGACTGGCTAGTTCACCTTCATTTGATGCCTTCATTTACATTCCTCACTTCAGTACATCCTTTTTCTCTCCTGTTAGACATCTGACTTAACATTCTTTTGCTTCAATTCTCCATCTGTAAAATAAGTATAATAATGCTTCTCTCTCTCAAAAGGTTCTTATGCAGCTAAAAAAAAAAAAAAAAAGTATTACAAGAGATTTTCAGATGCTGCGACAATGGATAACACAGCCATGAATGTCATAGAAACTCTGCTTCAACTTAAGTGTTTAAGTATGTGCCTATTTTCTTGTGGTTTCCTAGGGAGATATGGTTTCCTTTGATATGAGTATATAACCTCTGATAATACTTACAGGATTTAGGAGCATTCAGTGGGGAAAACTACAATGACAGACAAAGTCCCCACTGCAGCTCCCTCCCCTTGAAACCTTTTTACATAGCATTAGTTTGCTTTTCACTTTGCCTCCAATAGATCATCACAAACTATTTCTTCACCTTTTGAAAAGATGAAAAATATGTTCCTTTGGAGTTTACCACATTCAGGAGCCTAATTTGCTGCCGAATAATCTATTCGTGTATGGACTTCCACTAGGAGATCTTTATTCAGCTGATGATTGCTGCCAGTATCTTGTCTTCATTTTCAGTGATGAAAAGGCCTGAAGTTATTCTAAATCCTTTGCTGTTGCCAAGGTGATAAAACACCAGCTAGGAAATTAATGGTATTCTCTCTTGGTGCGTGTGAGAGAGGGAGTGAGTGTACATGCTCACCCACGTGGGCTTTTTAGTCAACAGGCTTCACGTACATCCAGTGTTATAAGATGAAATCTTTTAATGTCATGACAGCTCAAAATTTTAGATTTTTGGAAGATTAACCACAGCTTTAGAGCAGCATTCAGTTCCCTGGGGAACGCTCCTTAGTAGTGACACAAAGCTGAGCAGGACTTCTCACATTAATACCTATATTTACAACGGTAAATATATTTTTAAAACACATGCTATGATGTTCATACATTGCAAGCAAGCAGGTAAACCCTAATCAGCTCTAGAATCAGAGGGCAGCACTTGCATGAATGAAAACAAGGTAGCTTATTATTTTATGAAGCTTTGCAATCTCATTTTTAGGATCCTACTAATTCAGTGCCACAAGATGTCAGTGCAGTTTAAGCAACAGCAGAACAATCTCAGAATATGAACTACATTGAAAATGGGCAAAGAAAGAGAGCATCCACAGTTAATTATAAGACCTGTTCCCAGAGAAATATGTCTACAAAGTGTACATGGTCCTTTTTACATTTTTTTCTTTTTGACTAACTTCTGGATCATGCTCTGTATAATTAAAGTTATAATGAAAAGAAATGTGAAAACTCTGAATAAGAGTTGGTTTATATCCATGTCTGCATTTCACTTTTCTTCTAATTCAACAGCTAATGAAAAAGCTGCATCCAAATGCATTTTATTGCTCAGCAGAGCAGTGTTTTCTTTTCAGAAAATTGTTGAATTTTAATGATGTTTCCCCAAGCTTTGTTTTGCTTTGACTTCATAAAAGAAAAAGGAGGAGAAGGTAAAAAAAAAAAAAAAACAAACAAAAAAAACCTTGCTAAACTAGCTCACTTTTAGTAATGACACAACCACCTCACTTGTAACAGGAGCTAATATGTTTCCATTACAATAGCCACATATAACGGGTAGTTAATCATCAAGAAGATTCATTAGCTGAATGTCACGAGGAGCCTATGTACTGTAGCAAATGAACAACGGACAACAGTTCAAGCTTTAATTCAGCAGTGAGTCCCCCTCATAAGGCTGCTTCCCTCTTTATGAAATTGGGCACAAAGTTAATGGTATGATAAATGGGTGTTTGAACTTAGTAGGCGTCCTTGATTACAAGGACAGAGGTTATTCCTGCATAAGTGCCAGCAAATCTCTCGTATTGGGTGTTGTTTCATATTGCTTTTGAACACTGTATGCTTTTGCAACAATGATCATCACAAAGAAAGCTGAGGCAAGAACAATCTCCCACGCCAGCAGCAACATTTGCCTGATTTAATCTTTTAGGCTGTATGTTTTGCTGGTGTAAATTAGCCCTTTCGAGGAATGCACAAAGCAATGCTGTGGTTCACGTGGCTTGGCCCATGTCCATGTGAGCTTTAGTGGTGCTTAAAATGCACTTATGCTTGTACCACTCTCTTAGAGAATATGGGAACTTTGTAAATAGCTTTTTTCCTTTTTTCAGATTGAAAGCACACCTGTATTTTTCAAAGCCACCTTATGGCCAGCACACATGGTCTGGCACAGATCTGAACTATGAATACAAATCTCTTGCCTGAAGGAATCAGCAATTTAAGCGTAGAGATGGTGTGTGTAAAATAACGGCATTTGGATGAGGAGGTTGGAAGCTAAATGAGAACCCAAAGGAAAAGGGCTGATTGAAGATGCTTTTGACTGTCCATGGCCCCTTTTCCACGCAGACAGCCTGCTTGGGTTTATCAGGGGTATTTCTGTGTGTTCAGGCAGCCACAGTATCAACCCTGTATCACCTTGCTGAACCCAGAGGCTGAACCCTCTGTGTTACCACTGCCAGCTATTCCCTTTAGGAAGGGAAGCACCTTCCAACCACAGCAGTGAGCACTAAACACAACTTCATATCATCCCCTTAACTGGGAGTCATCCCAAAAAAGGGTGTCATAATCCCCTTGGAAAGTCAGGAACCAGTTTATACCATTCGTTCTGCTTTTCTCCTGTCAGGATTGTTTATATAAGAAACTAAAAACAACATGAGGGAAGTAACTGTAGGGCAGAACTGAGCTCTTGATCTATATCTCATTCAGCATCAGCCAAGCCTCCCACGACAGCGACAGCTGGCCCCAAAATACTACCGAATATTTCTTCCGTTCTCCCTTCAATTACATTTTTTTTCCCAGATAATAAATGAAGAAGTAATTTGTTTACAAGCCACTTTCTCTTTTTCTCTGCTGGGTGCTTCAGATGTCAGCATGATAGAAGAGCAGGGGATTTGTGGTACGTTTTTGTGCCTTGACCACGGATCTGCTGCACAATCCGTTATCGCTGGGGATATTTGCATGAAAACAGGGCATCCAGCAGTTGCTTTCATAGGTTCATACCTGTCCACGTAGAGAAATAGCCACAGTCTCAGCAGTAATAAGCTCTCGTGTTGCAACCTGTGCCTTTCTCCACCTGCAAACTAGGTGGGTGGGTTTTTTGGGAAGGTTATTTTTGGCTTGAAATACATATCACACTGCAGAATGCTTTTAGAGACAGAAGTGATTTTTTCACAAACAAACTCTCAAAAGAGTTAATTCTATATGGAAAGTACAGAACTGATCTGGACTAGCAACATCAAGGCATAAATTGACTTGTCTTTGTATCTTATCAGATTTTAAACTGAGATAGCTAGAGGTATCTAGTCAACTAATTTGATACAAGCAAAAAAAATAAAGTACAGTGTTTTGTTGAATTTCTCTGTTTTATTAACTTTCAGCTTTGATGACTCCTGTTCTTTATCCTATAGAAAAGATTAAATTCATGTCTCTAGTTTGTAATTGCATGAAGCAATTTAGAATATTCATTTTTCTATGCCTGAAGCAGTTATTAATTGGCCCAGATGTGAAGGAATGGACCTTCCTTTAAAAGCCCGTGCCATGATAATTACAATCCAAACATAAAATCAGCTCCTTTTTGTAGACATGCTAACAGAAAACCACTTTCATAAACTAATTATTTTCTATTCACACTCTGTAACAGAACAATAGTTTAAGAAGGATCTAACCTGTCTACATTCATATACAGGATTCAAATTCCCCTGATTTCAACAGCCAGCAATAAATAAACAGTTACTCAAATTCCACTTCTGTAGCTCAGGATTTCTGAAGTCCTCCCTTTTGGTTTAAATCTGTTGTCAAGAATTTAACTTCTAAAATAAATCAGGAAAATATAGTGAGAGCCAGCCAAATTAGCAGAGTATTGAATACCTTGGAAGACTCTCCCAATTCAACTTTATATAAATATGTGTAAGTTATGGCAGTTATGGGAATAAGTTTCTCTGGATAGACTCAAAAGCTATAAATCAGACTATTTACTTTAAAACCCAGGAGAACCTTCTGAGTTTTCTGATTTTGTCAGATTCCTTAAATCAAAGTGAAGGAACACGCTTAATTTCCAATTTAAAATCAATTCATTATTATAAAATGAAGAAGTTGACAGAGATCACGAGTTCGAGAACTCTGAGAATGTAAGTCTTTATTTGTCTCCATGTTGCAAAATTTGTCCATTATTTATAGGAAAACACACAGAAGACATTTTTCCAGATGACTTTCTTTACAAATAATTTTTCTAGTTACAATATATCACACCATTCCCCTTTACATCCAAGTGATTTCTTCTGATTTATGTAGCATGGAAATTTAGTGTAGAAGGTCACTGGAGAAATTTAACTGCAAGATGTCCTTCTTTGGAAACTCCGTGGACAGCTCTCAATTCTTTATTGGTGTAGTGGTTTATTTTCTTTAAACCAAATGCTATTGTAGTTTATCTGTTTCAAACATTATTATAAATGATCTGCATTGCTCTCAAAGTAAGAAGTGACAACTTTTCACGGTTATCTGAAAGAGAGATTGAGACAAACCCTACATTTTGGAAACTAACGCTAACAAAAATTTCAGAATAATTCATTTTTATTTCTTTGCTACTCAATATATCAGAATCTGTTCCATTTTAAATCAGTTCTTATAATAACACCAGGTTAAATTGTACTGCACTGCAGAGGATTTGAGTCTTAAAATAAGCCAATTATATATTTTTCTTATACTATCACCACTATCTCTATCCATTTATATGTATTCTTTTAGGACAGTGGAAAAACTGCCACGATCCTGAGTGTCGGTAATGACTTTAACTTCAGTAGGAGCAGTACAGTTCTCTGACAGCCTTCAGGATCAGAAAAGCACAAAGTTATTATACAAACATCTGTTTGATCCTGGAGCGGTCTAGTAAACGCAGTTTGGACAAACCCTCTGCGTGTGTTTGTTCATGTACTTATATGAAGAGAAGTATTACATGGAGAGATTTATCTTATATTTGTCAGGGTTTATTGTCTTATGTTTTTTGAGATGATGGATGTTTTTCTGAAATGATGGATAATAGTTCCAAGGGGAAAACTGGCAACTGGAGAAGCAGGCTTTTAGGTTTGTGCCTGAGAACTGATAAAATATTGCGGCATATACATGGGAAGAACTTTGGGATGATGATGGGTTTTGCTATTTGCGTAGAAATATTTCACTGTCGTACTTTTTCTGCCTTCCCCAGTGAATGACAGTGAGATTTTATGGTGAATCACATCATTTACCTGAGTCTTAAAGATGGAGAATGCTCTCCTAAATGCTGAGAAAACACAGCAGTGATAAACTGGCAGTTCTGTAAAGTTCAGCCTCTAGTTGAGCAAACACCAAAAACATAAAGTTGAGACTTCATTATGTGACAGCTTCTGTGAAGAGTGTCATGAAAGTAAATAAAATCCTCTCCTCTCCCAGTCTTTCCTACTGGACCAACACTTAGGGAAACATGAATTCAGTACAAGTTTGTAATAGAAGAACATAGTTTTAATTTTAAATTTTAATTACTTCTTTTGCTTTTCACATTTAGTTTTCAAATTGTAGGAATGAGTCGTTTTTTTATATCTTTTATATATTTTTCTCCAGGACTATAAAACAGTCCATTATGTAAGTAACTTTAAGCATTTGATAAAGCCCACTTCTTATTGAAAATAAACAGATGTGTAGGTGTTTCAAAGGGAGTAGTTTCGGGATGCTCAAAGACTTTTACAAAACATACTGGAGAATACATAAGTAATGAAGTGTCCTGACTTTGGATTGTATACTCCTTTTTGGATTATGACACTACTTTATCTCCCACATTTACTCCATTTACTCTATTTAATTAAAAATAAGGTAACCCCCAGAACATTTTCCAAAGCAGCAATGTAGATGACATGAAAAGAGCTTTTTTTTCATCCTAATGAAAATTAACTTAGCCTTATAAATTTCAAATAGAAAATGTATAGTCACTCATGGTTGGTTTGACTGAAATATAAAATATAACTACAGATTGTCTTTTCTAAAGGTGTGTTTAACATGCCTTTCTATTTAACATACACACAGAGCAAGCTGAATTGTAAGGACACAGAGACAGAGCATAGCTTCTTGCTGTGTGAACACAAAATTTACAGTGTATAGTTTATTGCTGGAGATGTAGGCTGTAAACTACTCAAAATTCACAATGGCTAGGAAGCCTAATTTCTTTCTGTAAGCCATTTTGTCTTTGGAAATATCTTTTAGCCCATTTTTCATCAAATAGACCAAAAGGTTGAAAATTGTCATAGAGGTAATGTCTCACTTTATTTCAGTATTAACCACAAGAAATTGTGGCTTTTCTGAAAGGGCAGGTAATACCCATAATCTTTGCTCGTTCTCTAATTCACTGCATCGTGGCTGTGGATCTCAAAAGCCCAGCAACTGCCAACTGAATCATCCTGAATCTCACCAATTTCACCTCAGCTCACCAGAGAATATGAGAAATAAATCTGATCAGGCTGTTGTGGAGTGCCCAAAAAACCATTCACACAGTTTCACTACTGCTATCCAAAGAAGGAAAGTTATAAAGTGGAGGAAAAAACCCACATTTCCTTCAATTTGTGGCACCCAGGACTTTTGCAATCCTATTGCACTGGTAGTCTTGCAGTCAGAAAGCCTTTGGGAGCTGTAGTGGTGAGCTGGAAAAGACATATGCACAACCACTGGATTGCAGATAAAGTCCTGTCTGAAGCCAATTGCATGCTTACCAAAATTGCGCAAGATTTGTTACATATTCCAGCGTAAAAAAGACTTGGGGACTAGGAAACAGCTCCCTTGGATAAACCACAGTCATTGTCACCTAGGTGTATGTCACATTCATTGGTGGTGTGAAGTCTCAAGGGGTGCTTATCTCTGTGGCATTTTTATTTGCTTGAATTTGTGTCTTTATATTCTTTGAGCTGTAAAGTCTCTGGAGACCTGGTGCTGTACTGTTTTATCATGGCTTAAAAAATAGAGGCAGAATTAGAGTATAGAAAACTAAATGCTCCTAATGCATTAACATATGTAAATAACATAAAGTCAGGTATATAAATAAGTTATACAATAAAAAGTTACCAAATAAGATATACACATAAACTAAGTTATATACATATATGTATGTCTGTCTATGCAAATCTATGTCAATATTTGCAAAGGCAGAGATATGAAAGTACAGTATTCGGTAAGAGCTTCACAGTTGTATATTAAATAAACTGCTTTGGTGTCTGCAAGTTATTTTCATATTTGCATAGAACTTTATACTGTGATCATGTTCATTATTCTTCTCTGACTCCAGAGTAATCTTGTTAATTTATAAATCAAAAAGTAGGTTTTAACATGGGAATGTCTTTTTGTGCTTCTTAGTGAAAAGTTGATTTTTCTTTTGCTTTGTTTTTCCCAGTTGGCAACCCTGAAAGATCAGATCATGATCTGATCAGCAGATGTTAATGAAGAAGTTACTATGATTCTGTGATGTTCGCATGCCAATAAAATTAAACAAAATTAGGCTGCTTGCTAGATAGAAAAAAAAAAAACACAAACAAACTAGGTTTTATGCTAAAGAAATTTAACCATCAAAATTGTCTAGTATTGTGTTCAGTTCACTAATATTATTGCTTTTATGGTACATGCAACCCAGACAAGGCCACAAAAAAATTATTTTTCTTAATTCTGATAGATATGTTGATACTAAATTTTCTACAGTTGAAAATGGTCTGATAAACTCTTCTGTGTGCTGTAACTTGGGCTAAACTAATGTTCAATAACTTTTAGGTTTGACCTTGTACATAGCAAAATAATCTAATGGTTTTAATAAAATATAGGATGATAAAAAGATTGAATTTATAGTTTCGTCTACTCTTCTGGTAATACATTGTTAGGGTGTATTAACGTGTAAGTGTAGATGCTAGGAATTGGTTATTAGAGATACACCATGTGGGTCAATATTCCATCAATAATTCAAGATGTAATTTAGAAGCATAATTATATTCAATACATTACTATTCTTTTGCTGAGTTGGTTCAAGAATATCTTAAGATGCATAGCAAAACAAATTTATTTGTATATTTAGAAGATCATAAATTTATCTTGAGCAAAATATTATTCTTTGTGAGTCACTAGAATCCCTGTGTATAATTTTATCTTTCAACTGAACAAAGCCACTATTTCACTAGATAATAGGAACATGATATCTTGTAATACACTGTGCCAAAAATCTGAGGCACTTGAAAACTCTTACATTTGTAGTGTAGGAAGGAAAAAATCCTCGTTACTTTGTTATTGATATATATTTTTTTGTTCCTAGATCTGAACTCTGGTGTTCAGATAACCTGTGCACATCTGGTCTAGTTTCTTTAGACCTTCTTCTTCACCGCATTACTAAACCACCAAAATAAAATTAAGAAATGCAGAGACTCTGCCAGAAAGGAACCATATTGTCTTTTTATTTGATTCAGTCATTCTTTTTCGGTTGCTTTTCCCCTCCCTCTCCATTATGTCCCTTCCCCTGTCACACAGCTGGCCTTCATTATTGTAGCATAATTTGTTCAAGGGGAGGAGAAGGAGGAGTGTTCTGCTCCAAAGGTTGCCAGGCTGAGGCTGACTCTGTTTTCTTGTGATAAGGACTTACACTCTGTATTTCTCCACTAAGCCATTTCTGATTCAAAGTTGTGGCCTGTCTTCCATCTGTCTAGATGGCTCACAAAGGAAGGAGTAAATTCTTGGTACCTCAGCCTTGAAGATTAAAACAGGCATGCTGAATTGGGTTTGAACTTCTTTAATTGAGAACCAGTGAGGCATGTGTGAAATACTCTGTGCTTTGCTGCTGTGTTATGTGTTGCACACTCTGGAGTTTCTATGCAATGTTCAAAGTCAATATTCATACTGAAGTTCAGTTTTACAACCTGAAATTTAGTTACAAAATGACAGGAAGACTGTGCTTGGAGCCATTTTTGAGAGAAATGGACAGTTTCCTGGCAAACTGCAAGTGAGAGGTGATATTGTTCTACCAATTTGATTTACAGCTGGGTCATGTCCACTGATAACGTCTGGGAGATTTTAAGAAAGTCAGAGTTCAACTCACAGTTCCTAAATTTTACAGTTCATTGGCTGAATAATTTCTGATCTTCTTTTTCTCCCTTGTCTGTTCAAAAATCTGCCTTGGAGAAAAGTCAGCATTAAGGGTAGGCAAATAAGACAAGCGCCTCCCCATTCTATCTCTGTGCTCAGTTCCAGCCATTCTAAAAGACTTCTGAGCTTAAAAGTAATTTTCCCTCAAACTGTTAACTTTGAAAGATTCTCTTGGGATCCCTTCATCTCCTAAGAACATCCTTAACCTGCTTTTAGCAGTCCTTCAAAATACAACAATTTCTTAATAAATTTCTTCAGAACTGCTAGAGTCAAACGTGTCTGGGCATGAATTGGTTTAGAAGAAAGAAAGAAAGAGAGAGAAAGAGGGGAGGAAAAAAAAAAAACCACCCAACCCAGAGATTTCTCTCAGGGTCTTTTTTATGACACTGAAAGTTCATAGATGAAAAAGATTATGTGAATGATATGAAAAGTTTCTACACAAAGGGAATGTACTGATAGTGTGAAAGGGATCAGTCTCTGTAGGAAATTAGCTCCTATCCTGAAATAATGTTGATTAAATCCTTTCTTTCTTTTCATCTAGTCTTAGTCTCTTTGTGCAAGTTCTCAAGGGAATGAACATCTATTCTGCTTAGGTATCATATCAACCTCAAAAGCAATTTTATTACTGTGTGTACTTTTTAATGCTATAAACACAATCCTTTAAATAATAAGAAGTCAGTAATGCACTCGCTAAATACTGAACATCTTGAAATTAGTGTGGCTGACAGCTGTAAATGCAGAAAATCCAATATATCTTGCTTCAGTGGTAGGACATGTATCTGAGCTTCAGCTCCAAGCGTAGCATCAATCTGGTCATGGAGCATGGCTGAAATAGCAGAGCATGATAGGTTTTCAGTCTACCTTGTTATCTTGCCTGAAGCTGGGAATTCCTTGAGCTAGACCCTCAGCATGAGCCAGATCACTCAGGTTTGCTACACTTTGGTTGGGTGGAGAGCCCTGGAATTCCATAAGACCTAAATCTGCTGCAAAGAGTCACTCAGATCTCTGGTAAATGTGGATGTGATCTTTTACCTAGTCATCTTTGACAGCCAATTCCTATTCTTTTCTTTCTCTTTGTCAGTTCTTTGGAGATCTGAGATTCAATGTTTCCAGTGTTTAGTTTTTAAAAACAGAGAGGAGGCACTTTTTTCCCTGCAAACCTTAAGAATGATACAGGTTTTTTCTTTTTTTCCTTTTCTTTTTTCCTCTCTTTTAATGGAAGTGTTATTATCCTATAAGACAAGTTAACTTATTTTAATATTTTCCTGTTTTTCATGGCAATTTCATTATTAAGTACCAGGGCACTAAAAAAGTCTCCCTATAGCTTGAACTCAGACTTCCCTTAATCCATATGGTCTACAGTTTAGCTGGAGTCTGGAGTGTGCTAAACTGCCTCACCCAGACAGGAAACTTGGGTACAGGATGGGACTGACTTGAGTATGAACCCAACTCCCTCTGGAAATGAGGAAGGAACTGTCCCCAGAATCTGACGGTTGACAGAAGTGTAGACTTGGCAAGAAAAATTCCACCCAGATCATGCAAAGAAATGAAGCACTACAAATAGGATTTTAACAGTTTTCTTCTGTTACTGTTGGGCAATCCTCAAGACTGAAAACTCTCTACTTAGACATCTGAAGTTGGTAGTTGCACACAGGTTTTTGTTATAGCCTAATCAACATACAACACCTGCTTATATGCTATACTCTTATAATGATACTAATATCCCAAATAATCTATTAACGAGTAATCTTAATATTATTAAAAATTTATATGAAAACTTTCTAGTTTACACCCCTGTTAACTAGTGCTGTGCTCACTCTTCCTCTGTCCCTGGGATCCTCAGCAGACTGTTTGGCAAGTAAAGGGAACTGCAGCAATTCAGCAGTGCCCTGAGCTCTCTGAAGGGAAGAGTTTAGTATCTGTGATATAAATTTCTTCCTTTTCCCAGTCTAAGTATAATTTTCTAACATGCTCTGCTTATATGTGCTTCCTTCACCGGTTCCTAACTGATGTTTGACTGTACTTACCCATTAGGTATTAGCTAAATGACCAGAGTATCCTCCCTCAGACCTAACTTGCATGAAGGTTTCATGGTAGTTCCTCTGTGACTATGTGGAGTAGACCTATATTAGGCAAGGTATTCAAAGAACAAAGCGAAAAACAAGTTTGAAAATACTCATCTGACTGCTAGGCAATTGTTACCACAGCTAAAACAACCCAAATCATCTCAACAAAAGGCAAGTATAGACACATCCCTAGACTTTGTAGTGGTAGGTCAATACAGTCTTTCACTAGTAATGGGGTGGGGAAGTGTTTGCTGAGCTACACAGCAAGGCAACATCTATGTTTTCAGTATTGAAACTACAAATATTTCCATTTCTGCTGCAGATTTTATCTGGAGGTGGTGTCATCTTGCCTGCACTTAGCATCCTGATGCCTCTGTAGATAGCCCTACAATATCTTTTCCCATCAAAATCATCTGTTGATGTCTCAAGGGTTCTCACCATGTGGAGGCACAGCCTGGGCAAGAACAGCATGCTGTTTGTGTTGGAAAGAAAAGGAAAAGTGCTTCCAGGAAAGTGTCTTATTTTTCTCGTGATTGCACTGCTGGTTGCCTTCAGTGCTGTTGTGTGTTTACCTGAAAGAGGGATCTGCGTAAGTCTGCAGCTGCTTCCGACTGCTATCTTTGGTGCAGCACTGATTTATAGGTCCCAGTCTAAGGCACTGTATTAGCCTTCATCCTCTCATGGGCTGGATGGGTGCTGGAACATCAGCTCAGAGCTCCAAGCTGTGTGGCAGCACACGCTGGGAAAAGAAATGTAGTGCAGTGTCTGAGAACTTTGGTGGGTCCAGCCCTGAGGGACTCACTAAGACCTCTGACTTAGTGTGTGGTGGTGCAGAGAACTGCTCAGAGCTCTCCTGAACTTCTGACTGCAAAGAGACCAACATCTTTTCCCTTGATCAGCTTCCTTTCACAACTGTTTTGGTTTGAGAGCCGCTCAATCTTACAAAATGGTGGAATTAGCAGAAAAAACAAAGCCAAATTCTCAGACCTGTGATTCGAACACAAGCAAAAGTTGCAGGGCTCTGCTGTTTGAAAAAAGTTGAAGATCCAACAGCAGTTTTGGTTGTGGTTTTTTTTTTTTTTTTGTTTGTTTGTTTGTTTGTTTTTAATCAAAATTAAGAAAATCAGAGTTCCCTGGAAATAAAACATTTCCAGGGGTTTCTGCATTTAAAAAAAAAAAAAAAAAAAAAATCTGGCCTGAAACATTTATACAATTTATGGGAAGCCCTTGGAGAACCATGTGTTTCTCCTTTTCCTCCATCACGCTGTAAATGAACTGTGTATGATAAATTCTAATGGTCTGTGCTGGGAGAGCTTATGCTTGTGTTTGTTTTGCTCATCTATCTTAATCCTTGGACTGTTTATACGATACTACTGTAAATGACCCATTGCCTGACTCTGACGGACTTGATTTCCAGTTACATTGGTGTTCCTTAAAACCATTCTGAAGAGCTTTTTTTCTGTCTCTTTTTCTCTGCCTCTTCAACACCAGACCTTCTCTTAGTATTTCTCATATTGAGAGGTAGAATCTGGAACTTGGAAGATCAAAGAGGCTAAGAAAGAACAATAAGAAATATTTTTCTGACAGCAAGGGGCCTGAACTCTCTGTGTTCTCATGTGAACCTAATTCAGAGAACCCTTTGTTGAGTTTGAGCAGAACTACATGGTGGGAGAAGAGCTTAAGAAGCCTTTCTGAGAGAGAAATTGCATTCATTTAGTGCTGTAGATCTATTGTGCAGTTTAAGAAAAGAGTGAGTGATGGGCTTATTCTAAGCACCATATGATATCAATGTCTTGCTGTAATTCACTACTTTGATAGTTATTATCATTGACTTGGTTTCAAACTACTGTTCATATCTGAACAAGTTTATTTTTGCAGAGAAGTATTGTGTTTTGGGTGTTTCTTTTCTTTTTGGAAAGTTTGTGAAGCATGATTTTATTGTTCATACTGACAGGAGCCAAGAAGTGGTTCTTAGATGTAGAATCACTTATTGAGGTCTGTTAGTGGTGGTAGGCATTGCCTGAGGTCCCTGGCATTCAGGAGCTTCAGAACTATCCCATATGGAGAACAGGAGCAACATTTTTGTTGCAATACTGTGATGAACCTGGAATTGTTGAGCTAAAGGAACGAATGACAAGTGTCATTTGAGATTTGTCTATACTATCATAACCACTGTTAGACACCTACCTCCAAAATAAATACAAATGTTCTTAAATGAACCTTCAGTGTCAAAACTGACTTGAGTATATTTTTCACTCTCTCATTTGCTAACTACCAAAACTCTTTAGAAAGGATTGATTTTAAGGCCTGCGTGGAAAATGTCATAGCTGAATCTCTGTAACATCAATAAAGCTTGTGAGAAGCTTTGTGAAAAAATCTGTGTAGAGATGGCAAAGGCTATAGTTTATATCTATCACCATGAGATGGTGAGAAACAAAATCACAGTTTGAAATAGTACATGTGCCTCCTGGGTCTCCAGAGATTAATGCTTACAAAGAGGGAAAACCCTAATGCCCATTAGTAGATAAGTTTGCTAGACTTACAAATTGTTCCACCACTCTTCAAGTAACCAAGTAACTTAAATAGAAACCTTTTGTTTGGAGCAGAATAGTTTACAGGCAATTTCATCTCGAATAAGAAAGTATGCCTGTGCTGTTATGAATCCTATTAGAAGGGTCTGCATTGAGTTTTAGAAACAATATCACAGTAATCCCACTTAAATTGACAATTAAAGTCTGTTTTGCTCATTGCTGGCTTCAGACACACTGTGCAATTTACTAAGTAATAAGAAAAATGTCATTTGCTATACGCAAATTTCTTTTAGCAAAAATTAAATATTAGTATTCTTTGCCAATTTAAGTTTACAAGTATGGGAAAGACCATTAGTGAGATTTTCTTAAAGCAGTACAAGTTTCCACATTATTTCTGAAACTCTTCTATATAGTGTCAGCACTAGAACACAAATACTTATGCACAACTTTCCAATATGCTATAAAAATAAACACGGACTAAATTGATGCAGCACTGAGTATGTTTGGGAAGACTTAAAAGTAAGAGAGCTATATCAGTTTACAGCTTTACAGAGGAGATGGGAATGGGGCTCTTGCAATGTAGAGGAGAGTAAAATTCTTCAGCTTCACTTAAAAACATTTCAAATGTGGGAGGATAATTCTTTGTGAAAACACTGTTATAGCCATTCTTTCCAAAATTCACCATTCATAGAAGCCAGAGTTCTGACCAGACAGTTATGTGTTCCTTAGTGTGGGCCCAGAGATGGTAAATCCCATATTGAATTGTAGATGATTGCATCTCATAAGCAAACAGAATGGCTAAACTTCTTGGACTGTTTCTGTTTTCCAGAGTAACATGAAGAACAGTTCTCTCTGACATGTACGGACAATGAGTTACCTGTTCCAGAAATGAATATAATGGCAATGTTAAAATGACCACAGAAGAAATCAAATAAGGAGCACTCTCAGGAACTTGGCTCACAAACAAAAGACATGTAGAGTAATATTCTGTTCTCATTGTAGGAGTTAAATCTGAGACTTTCTTGCAAATCTAATGGAATCGCATTTCTGTGGCCTTGTATGGCTTTTACTGTAGAGCAATTTAGAGAAAAATGGGAACTGAAAACTCTGAATGAACAATTTACTTTATATGTGAACATTTTTTCAACTTTGCAGATTTTTCTTCCCATGAAGCAGGCCAAAAAATTGTATTACCTCACGGAGAAGATTTTTTGTGGATTTTTTGTGAAATTACCAATATTTTCCAAAGAAAAAAAAACTATAAAAAAACCTTAACACATTTATTATCAGACTTAACATGGTGTTGTTTGTAAGTCAGATGTATTTCTTGTGACTCTACTTCAAACCTATTAAGTGAAGGACCCATCCTATGTCACTGCATCCTGTGGAAAAAGAATACCTTCAAAGTTCTTGTAGACATCAGAAAGTCATCTCTGAAAACAGAAACATTAAGCAGTTCATTAGAATTGTGCTGCGCTCACTGTGTAATGTTCTTTATAACAGCAGGATGCTGAGATATACCACAGGGTATACTTTCACCTACGCAGCTGTTGAACAGGTTTGTTACCTCCTTGCAGATATAAGAGTGACAGTGCAGGTGCTAATCAGGCCTGTGGGTTTGCGCAGGATAACGGTTGGCTCATCTGCTGCAACCTGACAGCTGAAATTGCTGAAAGAGTTTCAGGCCCTAACAGAGATACGCATTGCCAAGAGAGTGTTCTGGTGCCATTTATCTGCCAATCTGCTTTGGGGACCATGTTGTTGTTTTCCAAACTGCATGGAGAGCATAAAAAATACCATGTTCTTATTCTACTCAGGTTCTGCTCATTACAAAACAGCACTGAGGGTACTTGGCACTCCAAAAGAGGTGACCCAAAGCAGTTTACCTGTAACTCATTGTACTTTCTTGGTGGATGAGAAAAATAGCAAGCTCCTAAGTAACGTGAGATGGTGAGCTTTTGCAAATAGGACAAAGTGATTTTGTACCGGAGCATTCCTACTGGGAGGTGTTAGCTCTGACTGTTCCATGATTTGTTGTGAAATTTTCACTGCTTAAATATGAGAGACTCTCAGTTTTGAGCTTTCTGTTTTAAATCCCAAATTCCAGATCCTGTTTTCCTGTTCTGTCACTTAGCTTTACAATGCATGAGTATTTCTGTTGACTTATTTGACTTGTGGAATAATGACACCATTCCCCACCATGATTAGGAGCACCAAGACATGGCTTATCTTTCTCTGCAAAGAGCAGAGAAAGAAAAGCAAACTCTCTCAGTTTGCTGGATGATTCTGAAGTGTCTAATAATTAGGACATTGGACTATGTTTGCTACTAAAATTCTGAAATGTTCTCAGATGTATTTGATAAAGGAAACTAAGTTATGTTCAACAGTTCTATGTCAGGATATGTGTAGATCTGGCTTAGGGAAGGTAAATTTTTTGAGTGAAATTTCTCCCAGAAAACTTCTTCCACTTAAAATGTGGGTGTCCAGTCAAAGCTAAAGGGCTAAGGATATGCAGACAGTAATCTATATCTGATGCCTTAAAAACCCATCCTGCAGGGCATAATTCACACTGACCATGATTGTCTTCTTCTTATCTGTGTATGGTGCTGAAGATCTGCTTAATGCAGATGACGATCTCGTAGCTTCATGACTGGAGAGCAGCCCTGAGGAGAAGGATGTGGGAGATGAGAAGCTCAAAATGAGCTGGCAGTGTGCACTGGCAGCTCAGAAAGCCAACCATATCCTGGGTTGCATCAAAAGAAGCATGACCAGCAGGAGGTGATTTTCCCCCTCTGCTCTGAGCTTGTGANGGACCTGGTCTAAGTGAGAGGTGTCCCTGCCCATGGCAGGGGGGTTGGAACTTGATGATCTTTAAGGTCTCTTCCAACTCTAACCATTCTATGATTCTATGATTCAGAAACTCAAGTGAAATAAATATTGCCAGCTTCCTTCTCCTACAGCCTCTACAAGCATGTCAGATAAACCCGATTTAAAGAGACAAAATTATAGCATCAATCCCAGGTGGAGTGTTGGCTGCAAAAACAACAGGTGCAAAACCAAATCTAAAATTCCTGGCGTCTTTATGCTTTCGTCTTCATGATTCAAAAGATCAACACAATTGCCAGCAATATGTCCTAATAAAAAGTATGTTTTTCCAGATAAAAATAAACCCAAACCACTGTGCAGAGGTAGGAAAGATAAGAAAGAAGCAAAAAACTCAAGTGCAAAATATAATATGAAAATTTATCAGGATCATAGTATAGAAATGTCAGGGTTTTTTTTTTCTCACACAGTTATCTTCGTGGCGTGTGTTGATTACAATGAAATATTGACAGTGAAACACTGTAATTTGCACTCACTTTTCTGGGCCACAATATAAGTAGGCATTTGTAATACTAGTTTATTATAAATACTGGCTAAAAGCAAATAATGTTAATCTTCAGACTGTAAAGTATGAGACCTCACATCAAATTGGAAAAATGAAGTAGGAAAATGAAACCTTGTCTAGGGCTAGAAAGATGAGGAAACATAAAGTGTTAACAATTCCTCCATTAGGTCTTGGTATTTTTTAGCACAGCATAACCTATTTCAATATTTTTAGCACTTCATATGCATTTCAGTAATCTTCTGTGGGAAACTGATAAATGTAGGCTCATTTCTGGTTCCTTCTTCCCTTCTCCTTCTCTCCTTGTCTCTCTTTCCTTCATGTCCCTCTTTCTTCCTCCCTGTTTCTCGCTCTTTTTTACTTTTCACAGCACTGGGATATTACAGCCAGATGTTCCTGTAACTGTATTTATAGTTTAATGGTTATCACTTTGATACTTATTTTCATAAAACTGAGAAATCATAAAGTACCTAATTTTCAACTTTATTTTTGCAAAGAATGATAATTTATTTCAAGATACTCTTTAGATTAGCATACTTCTACATTAGGTCTGCTATAACAAATTTATAATCAAAATATCATCATTATTAAATTATCATTTCAGAATTTTGAATGGATCTTTCTTG
The DNA here is from genome assembly GCA_013400375.1 of Thinocorus orbignyianus. Taxonomy (NCBI): domain Eukaryota; kingdom Metazoa; phylum Chordata; class Aves; order Ciconiiformes; family Thinocoridae; genus Thinocorus; species Thinocorus orbignyianus. Next base: position 99,901 of record VXBW01007718.1, read on the forward strand.
GTAGACCTTTTCTATGCTGTGGATATAGAATCATAGAATCATAGAATGGTTAGAGTTGGAAAGGACCTTAAAGATCATCAAGTTCCAACCCCCCTGCCATGGGCAGGGACAACTCCTACCAGACCAGGTTGCTCAAAGCCCCATCCAGCCTGGCCTTCAACACTCCCAGGGATGGTGCATCCACAACTTTTCTGGGCAAAATGTTCCAGTGCCTCACCACCCTCACAGCAAAGAATTTCTTCCTAATAGCTAATCTAAATCTCCCCTCTTCCAATTTAAAACAATTACCCATTGTCCTATCGCTCCACTCCCTGACAGAATCCCTCTCCAGCTCTCCTGTAGGCTCCCTTCAGATACTGGAAGGCTGCTAGAAGGTCTCCCTGGAGCCTTCTCTTCTCCAGGCTGAACAGTCCCAACTCACTTAGCCTGTCTTCACAGGAGAGGTGCTCCAGCCCTCTGATCATCTTCATGGCCTTCCACTGGATCCGTTCCAACAGTTCTATGTCCTTTCTATGTTGAGGACTCCAGAGCTGGATACAGTACTCCAGGCGGGGTCTCACAAGCACAGTATAGAGAGGGAGAATCACCTCCCGTGACCTGCTGGTCACACTTCAAACCTGACTGCGGAACTAATGTGGTAGAGTAGACCATTTATGGCAGAGACAATCAGATTTTCAAGATGGTGTGAAGTATTGTGGCTCCGTAAGTCAGTTGTTATACATCACCTAGAAATCTAATACATTGCTTTTAGAAATGCAAGTAATTTGTGTTGTTGGTCTGATTGTTTGTTGTTTTCTTTTTTGCTTAGCTAAAGGAAGGAGGAAAGAGAGTTATATATATTTAAAAAAAATGTTAAAAGATGTTTTCAATGTCTTTCGGATTATTAAATATGTCTCTTAGCACTTTATAGTATATTAACTTTCCTCACCAATAGAATAGTAACATGGGGCTTACATATATATATAGCCTGTTGTCAGGGTGGGACTGTAACACTCAAGAGAAGTTCCCACAAATTTCCTTTACTAGTTGGACTGCCCTGCATCCATCCTTTGAAGTATGTTAATCATGTGACATGATATTTCCTGTTATTTCAAACAAAAGATGTGTTTAATCAGGTTTGTCATATGAAGATCAGTGTTGTAGTTCTACACTGTATTTCTAAATAGCCTTTTGCTGAATTAAAGGATAGAAGGTTTCCTTCCCAGATGCTTTATTCTTGGAAAATTCATCAAAATGAAATGCACCAAGCAAGAGCCTTATTTCAGACTTAATAATTTGACTCCTTACAGCCAAAAAACGCATGATACAGACAGGACTCAAGCTAGTCTTAAATGATACAGTACCTGAAACTTTTGGAACAGATGAGGATGTGACAGGTATGGTCTGTCCATAGCAGCTGGTATATTCTCCAAGTTACAAAGGAAAGCAACCCCCCTTCCCTTTTCTGCCAAGAAACTTCCCCAGAATTGACAGTAGAGATTTTCTGGATTCAGTATGTTGACTTGGCCCAGACAGAATGACAGTAGCCAAACACCTGAAAAAGTCAGTTTTCAGTGCTACCAAAGAATGTGTCTTCACTTGCTGATGTGCTGCCTCTAGCACAAGCCAGTTTCCAAAGCTGGCAGAGAGATCAGTCTTCAAATATGTATATTTTAAATTTTGAGGATGAAAGAAAGAAAGAAAGAAGTGTCTTAATCCTGGTAGCAAACCTCTGAAAGAAGAGTTGTGCAGACCTCAAGTCTTATATGTGTGATGAAGGCAGTGCAGATGATCCTGTTTTTCCCGAAACTCTGTTAAGCAGAGAGTAATAGGAAAATTGATAGACTAAAAGATTCCTCAGCCAGAGAGATCATCACATCCATCTGTTCAGCCCTCCTTTTTTCATGCACACAGCCACTGGGATAGAATACAGTTTTAAGGCAGATACTATAATTTCATTTTTAAAATGCTAAGTGGTGTGAGAAAAGTCCGCTGCTTTACTAATAAACTTTTCTAGCACATATTTGTCACTGCTGCTTAGTATGGTGTATCATTTCAAGTTCCAGTTTGTGTAATTTAGAAAGAGGGAAAAATAACCTCAAACCACCAAAAACTGGACATAGGAATACCTCATGTCATGTCAGCAGAACTGGAAAGTTTACTAGAACAAATCATGGCAAAGGGTAAACATAGATAGGAAATTAAACTATATTTCCGACCAGCAAAAGGGTGGTATTCTGCTACCTTTTATATATCCAAAGGTAATGTTGTTCTTGAGTGTTCCTGGTGAAGCACCATGACCCAAAATGTATCTCTGAGTCACTGCTCTTGAAGATACAGTTCTATAGTGTAGATACAGCCTTTGTTATTCCCAGATATATTTTCTTGATTTATAAAATATGTTGTTGGACTGAGAATCACACTATGACAGTAACTTCTCTTCATTATTATTTTTCAATCCCAGCAATATTTAAAAACTGGTCAATAAAGATAGCAGTTTTTCTTGGCTGCTGGCGAAGTTGTGAAATGGTTTTGTATTAGACACCAGGCAGGCAGTTTCATGAGAAAAAACCTAACATTGACATTCCCCCCTAAGTACTTGGTACAGACACTCGCTCTGTTGTCATTGTCCATTACTACTCAGAAAAGCGCTGTTCTATTGACTTCAACAAGAAGGAACCATGCTCAGGCTGAGACTTCACAGCTGCTCAGTTGTTGATTCATGGAAAACAACTGAAACATGGAACAAAACAAATTATTTGGAAGCATATAAGGGGGGGAAAAAATCACCAAAAAAAACCCCAAACAAACAAACGAAAGAAAATAGAAAAAGAGAAAAAGAAAACACAGTAACATCAAAAAGAAACAAGGAGAGGACAAACAGTCAGTGTGGATTTGTCAAGAACAAATACTGTATCTTATTCCTTTCTGTGACAAGACAACAGGTTTTATACATAGGGTAGAAAGTGGATGTCGTATCTATTGACTGTAATGAGTTATTTGATACTATTTCAGAGAATGTTTTCATGAACTAGTCACAGATAAACCAATAATTCTACAGAAAATTAGCCAATGATAATTTGAGAAACAACAACAACAACAACAAAAAAAATCTTACAGCTCTGTAAAATGAGACTTCTGTAGAAAATTTCAACTGCAGTGGAGAGTGGAAGAATGACTGGTTTGCATAAAAGGACCTTCATACAAAAAAGTAAATTGTGAAGAGGAAAGGACCTGTTAAATTTAATTCAGAAGAAATTTAAGCTCTGCAATGGTCCCTTATAATACTCATCATATGTAGTAAGTCCAAGATTCCTCTTAGTTAGCCATGACATTCTAAAACTGGATTTCGACTAGTTAGTTTCCAGACTTCGTTTAGCATCATATTTGTATAACTGAACATGACCCTTATTCTGGGATCAGGCTACTTTGCCTGTTTCTGGGGCTGTACAAATTGCTCATTACTACTTTGAACTTGGAAACCCTTGCAATTCCAATGCCTAAATTAGGTGATGTAATAGGCAATCTGAATTGTGGCTGCTGAGCATTTGGATCCTTACTGCAAGGAAATGGGACAAACCCATCCTGGGGCTTTTGGGAACCAGTCCTATAAGACCAAATAACAAATATAACACTTAAGTAGAACTAGTAAAAATATCTCCACTGGTGATTCTCAGAAAGAAAGTGATGTCTGAAGAGAGACCCCCAAAAAGTCCCTGTTTCCTTAATAAAGGAAAAGGACTCTAAATGTACCGAATACCATAGAAAGAAGATTCAAAAGTGAGTCAGAGAACAGGCTAAGACAGAAAGATAGCAATCATTTGCATTTTCAAAGCACTGCTGAGAAATATTAATATTAACAGAGTCAAATACCCAATACAATTCTGCAATGAAAATTGTGGTAAATCTGCAGTATCAGTGATATATTTTTTTTTAATCCTCTGACTAAAAAAACCATAGGATTTTACTTACAGAGAACCTTTAAACCAGACAATGCCTTAAGTATATTTGTTACAAAATGTGTGTCGATGTAAAAGAATAGAGCTACAATAAAGTTCTGCTTCAAATAAAAGGTGAAAAGAATACTTATTTAATCAGTGAAAATAGCCTGGAATATTCAAGATACCGATTGAAATCGGGACAGGCTACTCAGGTTAATGCCTCTGCTCTTAAAGAATTGACAAAATTTCCTTAATGCCCTAAAGTAGTCACGGGTGCAATTTTATAGCTGTTCAGAAGGCAGCACTTCCAGGAGTAGAATGACCCCTATGACCATGCCTGAGGCAGTGATTAAATGCTCAAGACAGAGGAAAAGTTCTTGCTACTGAATTGGTGACACTGTGACTTGCAGCACCTGGATTTACTCTGTAGGTGTCCTGTTTGAGTACGGACCATGTCTGACCTTGCTTGTCCTGTGAGATGCTAAGATCATAACCCAAGGTGATATGGCTGCAGGCCATCAGTAGTAACACCCAGAGGATTTGGCTGTCTTTACAGCTTTTCCTTGGATGTGTTTTCTCTTTTTATTACATTCCTTTTTATTTATTTCAGTTGATTTTTAGAGTGACCTAGTACAGAAGGATTAAGTAACCTCCCTGTGTGATACTTTCAGCTATAGAAAATATTTAGTTTTTTGTATGAAAGAGAAACAGTTTTTCTGAAGATACAAGGGACAGAACTGAGATCAGAAAGTATTTTGCTTCATTATTTTTTTCCTGTAAATTCACACCTAGTCCGCATTTTTGATTACACCAGTTCTGGTTCTGCCCAAGTTGTGAGCTGTCCTACTTCCTTTCCTATGGTGCTTATACTTCTGTTATCCACAGATGTGGTCTTTGAACAAGCTAGTTTGAGATGCATTGCTAAATATTCCCCATGAAAAACAATAACACATTTTCATAAAAAATAGAGACTTAGTTTTCATTCCTTCTGCTTTCTAATTAACCTCTGAGGGCTCAGAGCATACCAAAAAAATGTATTCCTCTTTATGAAAAGATAAGCTTTTTTTTTTTTACACATATTGACTTGGAAACTTAATAACTAGACCAGACACACTTAGTAGATTATACAGGTCATTTTCATGCCTATTACATGTCGTTCTATTGTACAGAAATTGACTTTCCTAGATCTCCTCATTTTGTAGCCTTGCACTGTTACAATAACAGAAAGACCGGGTTAAATTACATTTCTTAATGCTTTATCCAAGTGTCAAAACAAGATGGTTTTCTCCCAGAAGGAGGTACATAATAAAATAATAACGCAATATCAATGTACTTTCTTTCTTGGCATATTTCCTTTGAATCACTTCTCACGGATCCTGCAAAATTCCCTATTGTAATGGATTCTGATCACTGTTCATTGAAATAATCATAACTTAAATTGCCCTGTGCTACTGTCTTGTGTTTGCGATACTAATCTTGCTTCAGTGTGTTTCATGTATTTAGACTGAAAAGACCTAGGACTGGCTGGAGAGGTGAGCCCAGATGAACCTCATGGGGTTCAACAAAAGTACGTGCAGGGTTCTGCATCCGAGCAGGAACAATCCTCACTATCAGTACTGACTAGGGGATGAGATATTAGAAACCAGACCTGTGGAAAGGGACTTGGGGGTGCTGATGGACAAGAGGCTGGACATGAGCAGGCAGTGTGCACTTGAAGCCCAGAAGGCAAATCACCTCCTGGGCTCCATCAAAAGATGCGTTGGTAGCAGATCCAGAGAGGTGATTCTGCCACTTTGCTCTGGTGAGACCCCACCTGGAGTACTATGTGTAGGGCTGGAGCCCTCATTATAGGAAGGATATGGACCTGATGGAACAGGTCCAGAGGAGGGCCACGAAAATGATCAAGGGGCTGGAGCACCTCTGCTACGAGAACAGGCTGAGAGAGCTGGGGTTGTTCAGCCTGGTGAAGAGAAGGCTCCGAGGAGACCTAATAGCAGTCTTCCAGTACCTGAAGGGGCCTACAGGAAGGCTGGGGAGAGTCTGTTTACAAACGCGCCTGCAATGACAGGACAAGGGGCAATGGCTTTAAGTTGGAGAAGAGCACATTTAGATTGGATATTAGAAAAAAGTTCTTTACTCTGAGGGTGGTGGAACACTGGAACAGGTTGCCCAGGGAGGTGGTTGAGGCCCCTTCCCTGGAGATATTCAAGGTGAGGCTCGTGAGGCCCTGGGCAACCTGGTCTTGTTGGGGGTGTCCCTGCGGCTGTGGGGAGGTTGGACTGGATGACCTTTGGAGGTTCCTTCTGGCCTGGACAATTCTATGATTCCATGATTTGTGCATTTGTGTAGGATTCAGCTGCATACAATGGACTTTGTTAGCAAATGTCAATATTACCCAGCACCTACCAAGAGAAGTCCTATGAACCGGGTGGGCATGTACTGTGTTCAGGCACAACCAAAACCAAACAAATGTGGCAATGAATGTGATTTCCTCCAGGTTTAGTGTCCATTTTGACTAGTGAGAAGGGAGAACATTAGTTACTCTTGTGGACAAAGACAAGCAGGCCTAGATGCGTTTTCTACCAAGGGTCTAGAATTTCCAACTTGGAATAAAGATAGTTTTACATTAACCAATTTTTTTATCATTAATAACAGTAAAATGTTCCTCTCCCTCTGATCTACAAGTTGCAGTGTCTTTTCTAAATTATACCTGCTTTTTCTAGAAGGCTATTCCAAGAATTGCTCCCTTTTCTCTTCAATCATTCTTTATATTCTTTTCAGTCTCCTTCTCCTCCTCCCATTCTCCAACAAAATACGTGTAAGAATTTTCTTTGCAAGACCAGAGAAGGAATTAAAATGCTGTGTGAATCACTGAAGCGTAACTCAAAGAACTATGGTTACCAGCTCCCTTTCGGGAGTGGAAAAGGACAAGATAGGAAGGCTTGGTGCATTTTATAACAAAGTGTATTTCTGAAATCACAATAAATTCACTTTGTTGTGGGGCCAGCTGGTCTAAGGACAGTCTTTGTTAGTAAAGGACTGTCAGCAATACAGACTCAAAGTAAATGTTATTTTATTTTTCCAGTATTATTTTTTTTTCCTTAATTTTTTCTGGTTTTCCATTTCTGGAAGGCAGTTAAGCATGAATAATTAAGCCCTCCAACTTAGAGCTTTATACAGTTGGCATACTATCCTCTAAAATACCTTCAGAGGGACATAAAATGCCAAATTTTTTCAATGAACAGTAAAGATATGGATGTTGGATTTTTTGGGGGTGGAATTTTAATTTTTTTTAAGTTTAATTTTTGCAATTAATATTAATACAATAATTTAAATAAATAAAAAGTAAAACTATCCATTTGGATCTTGCTTAGAAATAGCAGGAGAAGAGGCAATGAAGAAAATGAAATGGTTCAATCTTAAAATGCCCTGAAAATTGTCTGTAAATTAGAAAAAAACTGGAAAGAGGATAGAGTTCAATAGACTTTATAGACAGTAACTCCATTCCATGTACTCCTATAGGAGATATAGGCCTTTTTCATCTCCAGATCCCCTGAAGGTAATTAGAGCCAGAGGCTTTTGCTGACCCTGGGTTCAGCCAAGACCAAAGCAAAAAAGGAAGGGTTTTGAAAATGAGTAAATGGCAGATGTTTATGAAACTTTATTTACTACTCTTGATATTTTCACTAACTGTGGAGAGCAAGACTAATTCCTCTTGTAGTCATTACTAGTGTCAGTCGAGTGGAACTGTTGTATCAACAGATTAAACTTGGCATAAAACTGACATGAGTGGAAAATTTGGACATGCCAGAAGATGGGCATAGGACTGCTCCCAACTATCCCTCTGACATCCACAGACTGGTCAATCTGTAAAACTTAAAATTTAGTTTATTTCTGAGATCCTCTAAAACATTCAATCAGTTTGCTTACATGTAATAATTCACAGTTGCCAGTCATACATACTTCATAGCTGACAGTTCACCTAAATATGTTTAATAAAATAGCTGTCATCACCTATTCATAGCTGATCAGCTGATCATACCGCTGATCAGCTTTAGTTTAGATTTTTGATGTTGTTGTTACATTCACATAGCAATTAACTGCTACAGTGATGCAGTTGTCTTTGTTTGGCGACCTACATCCCCACAGGGAATTACATCCATGCCTGCCGTTTGAAAATGACACTTACTATTTCAACTCAGTTAGTGGTGCCTGGAGAACATGTCCTCTGCTGGGTTATGAAAGTGATTTCTAAAATCCCCTCTGAACTTAAATACCGAGCAAGTAATAAACACTCTGGGACTACAGTGTGTGCTGTCTTCATCTCAGTGGTCTTTCAAATCAGGATTAGTCACTTTCAATTGAAAGTTGCACCTCATTTCCATAAAAAAAAGAGTAGACTTATTTTGGAAATGGGAATGTATGCTTCTGATCCATTCCCTCTCTTTTTGTACCTATGATCAGGAACTTACTTTAAAGGAAGAATTTTGTAGCATTCTCTAGATGAGTCTTCTGATGGCTTTAAAAAAGAAAAGAACCCAAAAAACCACCCCCAAACCCAGCAAACGAAACAAAAGAAAGAAGCACCAAACTATGTAATCACATATTTAAATTACCTTATATTTTGTGGTTTTAATTAACTATTTTAAATCTCTTTGACATATGTCATTAGCACAGTGTGCATAAATAGTTTGCAATGGATAGTGTTCAGTGAAGAAAATGAAGTTCCACAATCTCTACCTGAATAGGAGTGATAAGGTTTTTTTATGTAGAATCATAGAATAATTTGAGTCGGAAGGGACCTTCAAAGGCCATGTAGTCCAAGCCCCCTGACACAGCCAGCAAGATCTTCAGCTAGATTGGGTTGCAAAGAGCCCCATCCAATCTGACCTGAAATGCTAAAAGAATGATGCATCCACCTCGACTCTGGGCAATCAGATCCATTGTCTCATCTTCATTGTAAGAAATGTCTTCCTTCTATCTAGCCTGAATCTACCCTTTTTTATTTTAAAAACATGACCTCTTGTCTTATCACTAGGGGTCCTAGAAGTCTCTCCCCATCTTTCTTATAAGCTCCTTTTAAGCATTGAAACATCACAATAACATCTCCGTGGAGCCTAATCTTCCCCAGACTGAACAACCCTATGTCTCTCACCCCATAGAAGAGGTGTCAATCTCTCTGATCATTTTTGTGCACCTCCTCTGAACCCCCTCGAAACAGGTCCATGTCTTTCCTGTGCAGAGGACTCCAGAGTGAGGTGAAATACTCCAGGTGGGTTCTCCTGTTTGTTGAAGTTGCTACTAGTTTTTTGAACACTGACCTCCTTGTTCATTTGCAAGCTGCCAAGCTGTTTCTATATTGAATTATTAATCACATACAGGAGTGTCTTGGATACAGATGCATAATTAATGTCTGTAGTACGAGGTACTGAATTAGGATCTGTGGATTTTTTTTGTTGATGGTGAAGAACATTAGGAACATTTTGAGGCTATAAGGAAGATTTAGAGTGGAAGGTATGCATGCAGTGATAGAGGAGACGTAAAGAGGGTGGAAGCAAGGATGGCTAGACTGGGCAGAATATAGAGAAATTAACAGACAGGAACCAGATCAGGCAAGTGAAAGCCCAGACAGAACTAAATCTAGCCAGGGGAGTTAAACACAACAAGAAAAACTTCTGCAGATATGTCAGGGATAAAGGCAAGATTAGGGCAACTTGTGGGTCCTCTCCAGAAAGAAACAGGAGACCTGGCCACCCAGGACATGGGTAAGGCTGAGCTGGAACCTGGAACAGATTGCCCAGAGAAGCTGTGGATGCCCCATCCCTGGAAGTGTTTAAGGCCAGGCTGGGTGGGGCTTTGAGCAACCTGCTCTAGGGAGAGGTGTCCCTGCACATGGCAGGGGGGTTGGAAGTTGATGATCTTTAAGGTCCTTTCCCACTCTAAACATTCTAGGACAATTCCTGTAAACTCCTTGCAACAGGAAACACAGGTATCTATTTGCTGAGTTTCAATTACTGCTTAAAAAGACTACAGGATCATTCCTAAAAGTGTGACAAGGACCTTTTTTTTTTTTTT